>JAHZNE010004485.1:0-16827 GCA_027744055.1 Callyntrura sp. NNG-2020 | reverse complement strand
ATTAGTTTTTAAGTACATCGAACAATGGACAGCCGAGTGCTATAATCTCCCTTTTTATAGTTTCAACGAAGGAGGTTTCAAATATAGTGGAATGACATTTGCACCTTCACTACGAAGAAATCATAGAACCTCATATTTGAAACCTCCTTCTAATTACAGAAACTATGAAAAGGCAAATTATAGAATTCGGCCGAATGTGGATTCGTGAAAGAAAATTGTCGTCGTTTACATATTCCGTCATTCTGTATGGTATGTATTGTATGAATTTCATTCAGATGCAATATGCAATTTTCGCAGACAGACAATGACAGACCGCAATTTTACACTCACGGAGACAATGTTGTATTTGTATATTATAATGTCGCGTCAGCAACAACAACTAAGCGTTACTTAATAAGCAAGGATGATGAAAGCATCGAATTAGGATTGACGATTGATCAATGGAACTGCGTGGGGACTGTTCACTCTTAGAAACACTCGTGATGAAACAAGAAAATACTTCGAGGAAGCATGTTCCGTACAATTATCTTTTTATCTCTCATCCATATCCTGCATGTTATTGTCACACACGTGTGCATCGGTTGAATTAGTTCTACTGCACCAGAATCCAGTCTGGATGTTTTTTTCCAATTTGTAGTTTTCTTTGTTCATGTTTATATCTGCATAAGAATGCACATATAACTTTTGTAGTGTCATGTAGACTTTTGCACATATCAACTGCACTGTTCATTAAAATTAGTATTTTTTTAAGAAACAAGTATCAGTTTAATGTCTTGCTTTTCCAAGTAACCCAGTAGTTTTATATTTTCAATCACATTTCCGTATCTATAATATGGCATATATATTAATTAATGAATGGCATTAACATATTTAATGTGCAACATTGCACATTGTACAATGCTATGCTATGAACATGTAAGATGATTATGATTGTGCAATGAAGAAAAGTTAACTTTTCATTGATCCCGTAACTGAAACCAATCATACCTCCAGTTTGTACCCGTCATCGATCGTGATCTGTCTAATAAAGAAATATTTTTAATGTTCTTCAGCGACACGACGACATTATTCCAAGTTTGAAATAAATATGCTGGAATCGTCAAATTCGTCAATCTATAACAACATAATTCATTATTTACTCATAATGTGTCTGTTTGTCTATTTACCTGGTTAATTGTCTTGTTTTTGAAGCCTAAAGTCGCGTACTCGTAACGTGGCCTTTTCTTGGCACTATTTCCGTCACTGTCACTGCTGCACTACTACACATTCAGGCAAGACTCGAGAGACTAGTCAAACTTGGCATATAGAGATGGCTCCTGACACCAACACCAACCAAGAATACAAGTATGACATTAATTTCCTTCCATACTCCCAGTATGTAAATATCCCCTTCATGGATCAAGAACGTTTCTTCCAGTTTCTACGAATGAACGTCATTCGGTTGCATTTAGTTTTGAAACATGTACCCGTTATGCGTGATAGAAGCCAATAGAGCAATAAGCAACAAAAAGCAATATGGACACTAACACTCTGTTCTGTTATGTTGTTTGATCACTGAAAGTGTATAAATTACAATAATGTTTTCTCCAAAATTTATAAAAGCATTTTTCAGCATTTTAAAGCCTCTTTTATCAATTTTACATACATAAAATAAGAAAAAACCCGATTTTTTGTTTTAAAAAATTATATTTGGTTAATTTTAGCTATTAAATAACGAAGCTTTTGAAAGATTTTAGCACGTTTGAGTGCTATATTGACAGAAATGGTATATATATGACAAAAAAGTTTTTACAAAAACAATTTTAAATTCATTCATTTTAAAATCTAAGTAAAATCAAAGCAATTTGTTGGCTTCCCTGGGTTGTATAACTCTGAGGAAGTTTTATTGATGTGAGCATTTGCATCAAGCAGCAGACACTCACATTTGACTTTGATTTCTTATGTGTCAGTAATGCTTCTAATTGACAAAAATATGAAGCGTGTATTACTCCTATTATATTAAGGTAGGAATATTTACACCAACTTCATGACTTCATGACTTGAAGATGCAGATGCTACAATGTAAATCTGACATTCAGCAAACATAAAAAACCGTATAAGTTGGAAGTTGTACTTTGTCGCGTTCCATCAGTTCTTTTTGAAGCCTACTATATGGGGTTTAGTTGGGAATATAAAATGCCAAATGTCCCACCTCTGAAATAGATGTCAACATAAAACATCTGAAAAGGGTTATTGCCACTATTCCACCTTTAATGTACATAGTATATTATGTAATCTTAAGTAGTTGTCGTTGTCATCAGCAAGCTGCAAAACATGGTGACAACTGACAACAATGTCAAGCCACGATAGGAGATATTAGATACTGAATCTTTGAAATGAAACTCTCACTAATGCTCCCAATAATGGTACTGCTACTACTAATTTTTGGTGAATCCATCATCAATCATTTGCACCATCGTCAGAATTTTTCTTAACATCTTTTGACATGTGTCTTCTCTGTATCTTGTGATGTTTTTCTGCAATAATGATAATAAATACTTTTTCCATGTTTGCCCCCTCCATCTACATCCAGAATGGATATAATACATATAAAGGTAAAAAATCTTGTCCAGGCCAAGTTATGAATTTGACAAAACCGTACACGTACACAAGAATTTATTTCGCAATAAGGCTTTCACTAGAAATACACCTAAACTGTTTGTTCATCATCGGTCCAGCTTCCCAAAGCTACCATATACATTGAACTGCAGTGATGCCATTTATATTGAGAACGTACATAGTGTGCCATACAAGTGTATATCAAATATCAACTATACGAAGCAGAAGGTAACGTATAAAAACTAGACCGACTGAGCATCGACACGGAATAAAATTGAAAGAGAAGCCAATTTAAGCAGTAGCAATAGTAGCATTATATTTATCGATTATTGCTGTGGCTAGTGGATATTGCATTGGGTTGTCGTCAGTCGTCACGTCAGCATCCAGTGTAGGTGGAATATAATTGTATCATCCACAAAATCATAATCTTGAGAAAACATATAAGGTGTCTTCTGAAGTCTATTTCTGGTCATGTTGCAAATACAGCTTCCGACTTTGGCATTGAAGGAAGCATTTCCGAACTGTCCAATTAGACAGAAATCAAAACGCAGTGTTAGTCCAAAAGGGGGAATGAGGGGGACAAACCCCCCAGATCCCCTTATTCTAGCACTCCTGATGGAACCTGAGAATGAAAATACATTACTCGGGACACTTCACGTTGTGTCATACAAAGTAATAAAGCTTTGCTTCAATTTATTTTAAATCATTTTTGGCGGAACATGGTAAAAATCATTATCATTATTTAATACGGATAAGTTCACGAAAAACTAAAGCGAACACGCAAAACATAAGTGATGATGATATGGTTTCAGCGCCAGGTCAATAAGCGACATGGGTACTTTTTTTTACAGCGAATCTCTTCATACAATCAGACGTATGTGCCCGTGATTGATATATCCAAGTGTGTACCACCACCCCGCCACCTTTACCTTTCTTCGACAATCCAACAGATCATAAATTTTAATGAATTTATCACTATCATCGTAAATATATATATTTGCAAGTGATCAAAACTATTACACGACAGAATGGTATATATACAGTGGCATCGGCATCACATCATCAGCACTAGGAAAACCGTCTACAGTTGCACGTTGCCCCTTTGTAATAAATGAGTAGCTACGGGTGGAGAGTGAGGAGAAGCCGGGAAGTGGAAAGATGCACACAAGTAGTCACCACAACTTCACGTGCTATTGCATGTCTATCTGTTTTTGCTTACATACAAACATGCATTTAAAATAATAAATAGTAATGGACATACACATCTGTTACTGCTACCCTGTTGAAAGACAGCTCTGTCCGTGTCCCGTCGACTACTGCGGTATTGCTTTGTGCTTATGTGCTGCATTAAAGTGAAATGAATTGCATTTATCATTGTTTGGACACAATTTGAAGTAGAAGTAGACTGTTTGCGAATTTTGCAAATAAACTAAACAATTTACTTATGTGTAATAACAAACCGTAGTGGTTAATGACATTTCATTTTAATATCACTTATTTTGACTGTTTAGTGAAAGGCATTCCTAAATAGCTGTTTTTGTCTTTCAAAGTACACCACGAGCAAGAAAAACCAGCTTCATATAACAGCATTGCATTTTGTTATAAAAGTTTAGTGTTAATGTTGCTTTGATCGATTCTGTCGGGAGGAAAACTCAAAATGGGTAAAATAAAGAAGAAACTAAAAACAACTAGTCCAGGAACTCATAAATCAGGAAATAGTTCAAACAACAATGGTACAAAGGAGCCTCCCGTTGGTACTAATCCCAGTAGCAAAATACCGGAGCGATACTTTAATTCACCTCAAAATTCCAATTCTAGCCAAGCAAAAACAAAGAAAAAGCCAGGCAAAAACCAGAGAAAAAAAGTAGGGTCAAATGTTACTTCTAGTACTACTCCTCCTAAACCAAAACGATTAAAGAAAGGTCCGTTTGATGTTCCTGTCGAGAAAAGTTCTTCCAATTCTAAGCAGTCGAAAAAGTCTGCTGCTCGGAAGCGCAAGAACACACAGAAAGGAAGTAACACAAGCTCTGTTCAAGCAGTGAAGGAAAATGTGGAAGATAACTTTGCGGAGCAAACGGCAGAAACTAAAGATAGGATCAAGAAATTTAAAAACGGTGCCGGTCAAAATAAGAAAAAAGAGATTAATAAAATTATAGTAAAGCCAGAAGGAAGGTGGTACGAAGTAAGTTTTGTATATATACAATATGCGTTACATCCTGTCTAAATCAAAGAAAAAGTTCCCACATGCGCTCACTCAAACACAGTCAACAGTTTAAGTGTATGTAATATGTATTTTTTATATTTTAGATAGATGATCCGGATGTATCGTTAACTAATCAACAGTCAATCAAGTTACCGAAAGAAGAGTATCAAAAACTTTATACATCCACTTCCGCCCTTTACGAAAAAGACGTTTTCGTATACAAACAAGGTGCATACGAAAATACAGTATATATTACTACGTTATAGGGAGAAAATGTTACAATAAAATAATACACGATAATACAAAGTTGGATTACTAACTCATGATCATGTAATTATTTAATCTTTACTAGCATGCCTACATGGTAATCTGAAGTCAGACTTCCAGTGGATGGAAAAGATGATGAAAGTGGGAACTCTTCCTGACAGAATGGCAGCATTTGTAGTCAGAATTCAAGATTCTCCAGTACATAATATTCATCACTTACAAAATTTGATTTCAATGGTTAAGGTACAATCCAAGCAGCAATGCCTAATGGCAGCAGGTAAATACTTATCTGTTTATATCTGTAATTTAGATGGAATAGAAAGTTGACTTTGAATTTTAAGTGATTGAATCTAATGCTGTACAAAAATATATTCTAATTCTTAGATACACTGAAGGATTTGTTTCTCGAGGACCTACTTCCACCTAACAGAAAACTTCTTTCACTTGAGAAGCGAGGCATAAATTTAAACAAAGGCAACGAAATCCAATTAGTAACTTGGTTTTTTGAAGACCGTTTGAAAATTTGCTTTAGTAGCTACATTGCTGCACTGAAGCAAATGTCGTTAGATACCGTTGAAAAAATTAGAGCCAAAGCTATTTCCCTTGTGTACACTTTGCTGACTTCTCATCCTGAGCAAGAAGATGTAAGTTCGTCTACTTAATTATGTTATCTAGACGAAAATATGTTACATCAGCTGAAGAATAAATGTGATTTATATTAAATTCCGAATTACATCATACAATGTTTGTTAACAAACTTACTTGTTCATTGTCATTTTAGGTTTTACTTCAGATGCTAGTTAATAAATTGGGTGACACGATGAAAAAGGTTGCGTCAAGGGCCCTATTTTACTTAAACTCGTTGCTTGATACTCATCCAAGAATGAAATTGGTTGTGATTGACGAAGTCGAACGGCTATTATTCCGAAATAATATTGCCAAGCGAGCTCAGTACTATGGAATGTGCTTTCTGAATTCAATCAATCTTCATAATGAGCATCCTGAAGTTGCTTGTAAGCTAATTAATGTTTATGTTGCTTTTTTCAAAGGATGCATTAAAACGGTAAGCTATAAATTTTATCTGAACTTCTATATTATTTAATGAAATTTTGTGTTTGTGTACTGTATTGAATGTGTGAGCTTTATTTCCTATTAGGGAGACATTGAGAGCAAAATGATGAGTGCACTGTTAACTGGTGTTAATAAATCTTATCCACTGGCTAAGGAGTATGGCTATAAATTTACGGAAAATACAGATACATTGTATAAAATAGCACATTTGTCGAACTTCAATATTAGTATTCAAGCCCTTTCAATCCTGTTTCAATTGACTGATGTTGAAATCAGACCTGTGGATGCCGATCGGTAAAAATACCTGAAAGTTGTAACATTTTCATGTTAAGCAATGATCTACCCTAACAGCATTGCTATCTTTATTCTAGATACTATCGTGTTTTGTATAAGGAGCTTCTTCGGCCGGAAATGGCTACGACGTCTCACAGTCAACAGTTTTTAAATCTTATATTTAAATCGATGAAATGTGATAATAGAATCAACAGAATCATGGGATTTACTAAACGTCTTTTGCAGGTAACATCCCTGTAACATTTTCTTTCAGAGAAATTAGAGTTCAATATAAAATATATCAAAAGTATAATTATATTTATTTTCTAACAGATTTGTCAAAGCGTTCAGCCAAACTTAGCATGTGCAATACTATTTTTGTTATCGGAAGTTGCTAAAGTCCATCCTGGAATCATAAATTGTGGTGTAGTCCACGATGAGAGCTCAGTAGTGGATATTGCTGACGACGAAGAAGAACATAAAAATGATGACACCGTTATAAATTTAATGAAGATTTCCAATGTGAAAGTTACTAATGAAGAATCAGAAAAATTACCTAAAAATAAGCGACTGTTCCAATTGGACACTCCAGAGTTTTCTATAAACGATGCACAAAACGATCCTTCTATTGCAAGCGAAAATGAATCCAGTAGTACTACGCTACATAATGATATCAAAGTCGAGTATAAGCAAGAAATCAATGACTATGATCCGAATGCTAGAAATCCATGCTATTGTGGAGCAGAGTTCTCCCTATCCCACGAGATAGCAACGTTAGTTCAACATTATCACCCAAGTGTCGCTTTATTTGCGGAAGCATTGTTATATAAAAAGCCTGTGACATATGAGGGAAACCCGTTGAAAGATTTTACCGTTAGCTGTTTCCTGGAAAGATTTGTATACCGCAATGCTAAGAAGACGAAAATGGTAAGAAATAAGTAATTACTATATTATATTAAATTCGCTTGTAAATTTCAAATTACTGAATAAAGTGTTCATTTTCATATTGGTAGACACCTGGAAGACGTACAGTGTACCAACCGAAGGGCCTTAGAAGTATAGCTGTAAACTCGTTGGACTACTTGAACAACAGTGAAGACGCTATACCTGTGGAGGAAATGTTTTTCTACAGGTTAATTTTTTGCTAGGCTATATACCATATATGTTACAATTACAATAAGTAAATATTGATGTTCTTTAAAACGGCTTAAATAAACACAGTAAATTCTTACTATATATATAGATATTTTAAGGAAAGGGCCAAGGACACTAAAGCAGATCCTGATGATGAATCCGAAACTGAAAGCATAGGAGATGATGAATTTGATGATTTAATGGCTAACTATTTTAAAACAAATAAACGGAAGGATGACGACGATGACATGAGCGACGATCTAGATTTTGCAGCAAATATAACTTCAAAGAAGCAATCTAAGAAAAAGAAGGGAAGCGCAGACAAAAGCGACGACAGTGACAGTGATGCAGATCAACCTATCGAGAACGATGACAGTGGGGAAGATGTTTTTGATGACGATTTTGATGCTGATGAAATGATTGATATGGACGAAGATGATGATTTGGATTTTGAAGATGAAGATGGCTTGGAAGTATTTGAAGAAGAAGTCGATGTACCTGTCAGTATATAAACTGTATTGCTTGTAATTTTGATTTTTGTAATCCAATCTTTTTTGTTAACTGATGGTTTATTTGTTTCCAGAAAAAGAAAATGAAAAAATTGACAAGAGGTCTGGACATGTTTGCTCCAGCAGAACAGTTTGCAGAAATATTGGAAGCCAATGCTGAAGAGAATATATCTGGTCCAAATCAGTTAATCAGTAGAGATAATGCCGGTAAATACAATTTTAATTTACGAGGATTATATATTTAGTCGATGTCCATGATATTCATACATGATTTCGGTGTTTTGTACTACAAAATGTTGTTGACATTGAGTTTCTTTATTTAATTATAGATCCTAAACAACTGCAGTGGGAGGTGGATCGAGATAGATGGGCTAAAGGTTACAAAAGAAATCCTAAATCGAAATTTAAAGGCAAAAACAAGAACAGTGCACGTCATACAAAACCGAAGAGAAAATAATTATGCTCAACGAATAATCGGCATTGCATTATCGATCTTTGGATATAAAACCTTAATAAACTTTAAAACGGTCATTATTTTATAACCTTTTGTTCCAGTTTAGTTGCTAATCCCAGAATTACCATATATGTAGTTTTAATGATATAATACTTTTATATTCCGTTGGAGTAAAAGATAAAAGTAACGATTTTTGCTACGCTCTCATGTTGAAAAAAATCATTTATGTTGTATTAATAAAGTTGATTTAAAACTCAAAGTAACGATTTTTATAGAAATTTTCTCCAAGTTCAAGTTGTCTTGCAGCGTAGTCCCGCCACCTCGCGCAGAAATTGTGTGGACTTTCATATATCAATGAGGTTTAAAGTTTAAAGAAAGCGACAGAAAGCCCATGAGAAAAAACAAAAAACCTCATGTGCCCAACCACCAATTTCACCGAAATTAGGCAACCGCATTAAGCAAATGCATGGCTGTTTAGTAGGATGCGCTTTATCGGTTAGCATTTAAATTTTTTGAGAAGTTATCCGAATCCCATGGACTTTGAAACTGCACCTGGGCATACATNCATGGACTTTGAAACTGCACCTGGGCATACATGATGCATCGTTAACTTTCTTCGAGCATTAAATATCATTAGGAGGATGACATCGATGACACGACAACGTTACCAACAGTTACCAATGCTTTTGTCAAGAATTTAAAAAAAGGTTTGTACCATAGAGGTGAGATATCAATATAGCTTACGACATCACTGGTTTGTGTTACTGATGTCAAAGATATTTCTAAAACATTGTGCCAAACTTTTATCTAAGGCTTCGGTTGCAAGGGTTTCAAGATTCAAGAGAGCATCTGTAATTAAGTCTGACCGTCTGGCCAGTGAGACCAGTCAATCTATGTAATTACATTTAATCGACTTAAAAACTTCATAAATCATCTCATAATACCAGAGATATGTCATTAGTTCAAGCATAATCCTGTTACTTCTAGTTCTAACAGTCTGAACCTCAGAACCTCATTATCCCCGCCTTATATTTTGGTATATAGATTATAGAGCTACCAAACCTACCTTCCTTATACAGTCCAGCATGGGATTGAAGACCTGGAATCGCAAAGAGTCGTCATTTTCCCAGCTGGGGTCCATATTACTTAACTTTGTAGGAATGCTCATTGTAAAAATTCTGCTGTATCTGTTGTTGGTATTACAATAAACAAATTTCGAAATTGAAGAATATCAGTTTTACAATGCAAATATCACTCCCACAATTTTTTGTTTTAGAAAAGAGGTTGTTCCTACGTTAGCAAACTTTGTGCAAGTGCTAAAAAGGCTATGAGTAAGATTGTTAGTACCGACAGTCCAGTAACAGAAGATACTCAACGGGTTACATTGACCTCAAGGCCTGAAGATGAGCATAAGGAATATGACCCATCTCCATTAGGAGACTGTAAAAAACGCAATGTACAAGAATTCCTCACAAAACTTAAAATCCTGCAACATAAGAACCAAAAGAAATGAACGTGGTGAAAATTTCTTGTGCAATTCGACATTTTTATGACTTCAAGTCACCAGTTCGATGTAAACTTTCAACATAAACTTCCACGGACGGACGTGTAGAAATATAATACAAATTGGCATTAGGTTATTTATTTACATAGTAATTTTAATATGACATATGAAGAAGTTTATGAATGTAAAATAACCTACTTTTAGCAAGTCCTTTCTGTTAACACTTGCTCATCTATTTAAGTTTTTCTAAAACTACCATTAAATATGCGTAACAAATACACATTTTCATTCATTTCAATACATACTGCAGCACGTTTGTTGAAAAAATTGGAAGTTATTTATTTATTCATTATTTTTATTCGTGCATTTGGAATTAATGAATGGGCTGAGTCTTGTTATTGCATATAAGCTCAGCATACATTGCTGAGGGGTTTTTATTATTATTTTTATTATGCCGATTATAGCTTTAATCAGAGAGGTGAATATTGGCTAGGGCAATTGAACAATATTACCAATAAAATCGATGGGAGAGAAAGTGAAAGAGAAAATAGAGTTGAATGAATGGAAAATTCATTCCCAATTCGGTCGGGTCCATGCAAAACTCACTTTCATGATGAACGAAAAATAACGTTGAAATTTCTCTTCAGTGGGGGTGAAGTGGGAAAATGCGGGGGTTGGTTATTTTGTTACTAGGACTGACAAATGGTAAATTCATCAGGCTACAGAAGTGGCGAGAGAGCAAACTTCGTTTCGACACGGAGAAAGTAAAAAACTTTGTGTAGGTACTAATTATTCACTCAATAATAATAATTGCTGCGGTTAATTCTTCAAGTTTACAATATTCTTATATTACACAAAGTTGTGCAGATTGGCATTAAGATTGCAATGCTACTACGAATGACGACTTCTCTTTTATAAATCTTTATTGTTCAAGTTCCAAATTAAATCAATAATAAATTTTAAATATATTGAATGTATGATAGTATGATAGTGCTGCACTGATTGATATAATACATCATACAATTATGATTCATAATTCCATGGTCTTGGACTGGGATGTGACACCAAAAATTCCGACGCAAACACGTGGTGCAACCTATAAATAAATATACATACGTAATTATTGTAATTCCGCATAATATCTTCATTCTGCTGACGCCAGCTTGACAGTGGGCTCGCAACAACTGCAGCCATGGAGTACCTAGATTTTGGAACAAGCTCTGAATCGGAAGACGACGGAATGGCGTGTGGATTGGATGACAGGTACAATCTTATAGTTACAGAAGGAGAAGGGTTACAAAAGTAACAGTATTTTTGGATTATCAAATTCAATATGCTTCACAAATAGGTGTGTATAGGTATATTATTAGTATTTAAATTATGACAAATGATTTCTTTATATTACTTTACATAGCGATGAAGAGGAACGACAGGAAAACAAAAGTTTACTGAAAATGCTTAACCTTACTGATCCTCCCACAAAAAACCAACGAAATATTCAAGATTTTGAAGCTGAGATGGAGGCAGAATTGGATAGAAGGGCATTAGAAATCGAAGTGAAAGGCGGAATGGAACACCAAAGATCGTTAAGTAGGTCGTCGTCCAATACGTCATTAAACAGATCTCCCAGAGCATCACCAGTTCCGGGTCCATCTACAGACGGACACATTGCAACGAAAAAAAGTAACTTAAAAAGAGTAAAATCAACATCTTCTGGGTCCCTCAATGCTGAAGTAAAAAGAAAAAGTGTTAAATTCATGTCTGAACAAGATAAAAGTATTACCCCGATATCCAAAGATATGGCTGGAAAATTAAGTCAGTCAAAACCAGTAACCACTAATGAAGTTGAGAAATATGATGAATTATATTTTGACTCTGATGAAAGTGATGATGAGAGTGAAACAAGACGATTTAGGACCGATGAGGAATTGTTTTATGATCCAACATCAGATGCCAAAGATCAAGCATGGATCGATAAAAAACGAAGATTGGCATACGGTGAAAGTAAAACTTCTTCGTCCGCTCAAACAAACGAGTCTGTAACGGTACAATCAACATTACAAAACCTAGCAAATAACGTAACGCCCTCAACTCCACTTCTCACGACTGATGCTGTGTTGAATTGTCCTGCATGCTTTACTACTGTATGCCATGATTGCCAACGACACGAGCTTTATGCTGGTCAGTATAGAGCAATGTTCGTAAGTAATTGTGTGGTCAATAAGCAAGAGACACTGCGCGTCCCTGTGAAGAAAAATTCAAAAATTCGACGAAACAAAAAGGCTACGGGGGAACAAAGTCACGAGTTCATCAACAATTCAGGCTCTGATGTATTTAATCCTGTGATGTGTAATGTTTGCAAAACGCAAGTGGCAATGTATGACAACGAAGAAGTTTATCATTTTTTCAACGTACTGGCCTCACAACCATAACATGCATACTGAAATTATTGTATGGTTCTAGATACTGCTATTATGATCCGGGAAATTAAATTACTACTTTTGTGATGATTGAAGTACGTCGTTTTTTTGTAATAAAGTAGCCACCGAAGGCATTTGATTATTAATTATGCACTTTGAATTTGGTATCAATGATTTTCTCAGGACAGATGACAGATTGTAGTTGTGTATCAATTCATAAACAGTTCCAAGATACATAACGCAAATAATGATAATAATAATAATGTATGTAGTCTGTTAATTTAACATCCAGTTTCTAACTAATTTTCAAAAATACTGCCCACACAAACGTATTATGCAGCATTCAGTACAAAGACTAAAACTTAGTTACTATAATTCTGGACTTAATAAGAATAATACACAATACAAAATCCACCTGCGTTAATTCAAGGTTTCGCCCCGGTTATACCAATCAAAGAAACTGGGAGAGTGAAGACATTTTACTCACAAGACACCTTTTTATGAAGTGATATTTTCAGCAATATATTCAAATGGTTCAGAGAATAAAAGAACCAAAGCCAAACGTTCTCTTCATCGCATCCCAATAATATCTCTCCCAGCCTTCTCTCGTTTTCTCTAGTGACCTAAAGATAATGAACATTCAATATATAAGTTTTTCCTAATATTTAAAATCAGCGATATTCAATTTAATTTATGTATAGACGAATACAAAATGTATAATACATACGAAGATGGGATGCCAGTTTGGTTGACCGTTATGTCTGTAGAATCTTCTTTGTCCACTATGGAAAATTCAACTTTAGAAAAATGGCCGTCTGGCCATTCTTTCAGTCGCCATTCTTGTACAAGTAAATTTGGTTCTTTCTACAAGGAAAAATCATTGTTCAATATTATTTCACCGTTTCATTATTAAATGTAGGTTTATGTAATGAAATGAGTAAAGTAAGGGTAAGAAAATATATGTATGTAATAATAATATAAAATATAAACGTAATAATAAACATTACTTATCAACTTAATATTAACATACCATTTCAAGTATTTTACCATGAACATTTCCTCCAAACATTTCAAACGTTCCACCTACTTTTGCGTCAATTCTTCCGGAACCGTTCGTAAATGCAGCAAACATCTTCAAAGTTACAAATGTAAAAAATTGACATGTGACGCCCGACATTATCAGAAGCCGCGTGATCGATACGTAGTAGTATGTTAAAAGTTATCCTTACCTCCGGTCTTGTGAGGGCGTTAAATGCTTCTAAAGCAGAGCATTTCATTGATGTTTTTGATTTTAGGCTACATAAATCAAGTTTAACTCCAGTTTTCTTACTCGGTAGACCGTTTGTATCAGCATCCTATATTCAAAACATAATATTAGCCATTTTCTTTTAAAATCTAGGTAAATAAATTTCTTTTAAAGCAGTAAACTGAGGACAATTGCTAGGATTTTACCTTAGTAGATTCTAAGCGTAAATCCGACAATTTTATGGTGGACGAAGATACTTGTTCTTTACTGGGAAGAATCATTCCTTGTGTAAATTCTGGGTATAAAAATATAAAAAAAAGAAAGGCAAGATGTCGCGTCGGTGCTTTAATACTTATAAATGTCATACAATGGGTAGCCGTATATGATGTGATGAGAGAAAGATATATGACCAGTTGCGAGCTATTGTTAACTGATCGGCGATCAGTGATCGCGGATCTGTTTTGATTTGCGACCGTTTTCTCTGATTATATGTAGTAGTGTAACTAACCTTTCTTTAAAGCGTCTATATAGGTCTGCATAGTTGTCCTGATAATTTTAGTCCCCTCGGCACGTAAAGCTTCTTTCATTAGCTGTGCAGCCGTTAATGAAGACTCTGTCAAAAATTGAATCTGCAAAAATATCACCCAATTAATACCTCAACTACACAACAGAAATAATAATAATAACAAAAAATATTTCTGTTGTTGAAAAATATATACAGTTGACAGTCAACAGTCGAAAGAAACTTACGTCGAGATCATCCACAGTATTTTCATCACTTAAGTTTGGTATTTCTATACTGCCTTCAATACTTTTTTCTTCTCCTGGAACTTTGGCTTTCCATTTTAATCGAAGTTCCCATTCAAAGAATACTATTATTTTTGCTTTTCTATTATTCGCTGACGCATCCCCATCGCACTTTGACATTTCTGTAACCTTGCATGTTCCTATTAAGAACAAGCAAGAACACATGGAATATAACATCAGTCAAGTAGTTTGCAAAATTTCCACCATGCATCGTCAACTTATGACTTACTAAAATCGCAAAAAAACTTTTCCTTACCAACTTTCTTACTGCCGCCTGTGTACTAAACTACGTGTTATTTACCAAAACTCACTCCCAACAGCGCGACAACAACAGTATAAAAATCCTAAAAACTACAGCGATTGGCGTTTTGCAATCAATCAAGGTAAACTGTTTGTATCCTAAATTTTATATTGTAAAATCATCTAGCCTACCCATCAGATAAATGAACTGCACTAACTAATAATTTTAATGGGAAATTGGAGTTTTGTACAGAATTATAAAGACACAAGATGTTTTGGATGATGGTTGGGGGCTATGGAAGTGTCACAATGATGAATGATGGCAATAATAAAATAGTTCTGTGATTGTAGTAACTGTATAGTTAACAGTGATTTCGATGATTTGCTCAAGTTTTGAATAGTTTTTTCAGTCACAATGAATTTCAATTTCACTATATTGACTTATTATGTAAATTAACCAATTTAAAAAAAAATAGGTCAGGCAGGGGCCAAATGTCAAATGTTGAAAAATGCTAAGAATTGTTTTTCCAAGTTTTTATTCGGAAATGTGTGGACTTCCTCAAAGGCAAACAATATGTTTAAGTATTTGTAAATGCAAAAATCGAGAGTGCTGGACGCAGATAGATGGTAAGGTAAATGCACAGAAATACTACTCGTGAACTTCTGGACATCAATTAATTCAAAAAATTATTTTTCAAACTTCTCTCATCAGTCGGTCCTCTGAAATTGAATGAGCTGATTCATTCCTTCTTCCATCACCTATAATAAGCCATACATAGTGCATGTACGTTTCAACTGTGTGTGTGTGTGTGTACTGTGTACCCATGATGAGCCAATTACAGAACATAGGAAATACCACAAAGGCACAAGAACACATGTGAATCTTCGAGAAACTCAGGAAATTTCATCTACTATACCTAACCATAATAGCTCGCGCAACGCTAGAAAACAAGAAGGTAGCGCTATCTAAATGTTGCGTAAATTCATAATGTATATTGTATAATGTGTGCATTTACAGTTACGCATAATCCTGGCTAATCCGAACTTACGACTGCTCCTTAGTAGTCTTAAACTTGGTTTAAACCTGGATTAAAAGTTACCCGATACGGTACTTTTAATGATGAACTTGAAATTTGAACCCCATGCATGGGTCATGGGATAAAACAGGAATCTATTGATCTGCGCTAAACTTACAGTTTATTTTAAGGGTTTACCGCCCCAAGGAGATTTATTTGGTGATGATGATTATGCCTTTAGTTGCGATGATGATTTTGATGGCGTAAGTATGACAAACAAAAAATTCGGATCTGCAAAATCGTGCATTGCATCTTCAAATGTACTGATAAAAATGTATAGCACTTCTAATTGAACTAAAATTTGGTATATATGTACCTCAACATGAATCATTGGATGACTGGTGTGGTCACCAAAGGTAAAACATTGTCATCATCATCACTGCTTTTACACATCAACTCTGATATTGTGACGGAGCGGAAGCGGAGTCCCTAGAAGTTGACTAGTGATGTCAAATACATTCACAAATATAACAAATTTAAGCTCATTTGGAGTTTTACATTTTTACTAGGTACCCTCATTGGGGTTGACCTCATGTGTCCATTTTCAGTCTTCTTCAAGCAATTGAAAAATATTTCATAAGTGGGGACAGTTGAAAAAAGTACAAAAAAGAAATTAATTTTCGTTAGATTTGAGAAAATTAGGTTATAAATGTTTCATAAATTTTGGTGAAGTTTGGTAACTTTATCAAATCTAACATAACCTTACCTTCATCTATCCTAAATTGACATAAACGTAACCTAAATTTACATAACATAGCTACCCTAAATTTACCAAATCTAACGAAAATATGCTTTTTTTATTTCCATTTTTACCAATGGGTTCCCCATCAGAAACTATAAGTCAGTCCAGAATTTGAACTCTTGTTTTTACGTTAAAATTGAATGTTTCAAAATAATATATATTTCTACCTGGGGCCTGTTTCACAAAGCGATTAGTTGACTATTATTAGTGATTAGTGATGAGTCCAGTTATTTGGAAGCGAGGAACTATGATGAAATAATCAAAATATGTTGACTAGTGATTT
>JAHZNE010004484.1:0-10823 GCA_027744055.1 Callyntrura sp. NNG-2020 | reverse complement strand
CTGGTGATATTTGATAAAATTGTTGATTGCACGGTAAATTTGTTGTTAATGGATGCATAAAATATTTAATATTATAAGTATTTTTACTTTAGAAGAATTACATTAGAACATTTTGAAACAATGTTTAGAACTCCGAGGCTTTAAATTTTAATCTACCCTACACCGCAACGAGGGAAGGGATATAAAAAGCGTTATAAAGAAAAAATATTTAATTGTTATTCTATTGCACCGTCGTACAATTAGCAATTTCTACAATAATAGTTTAAAATGTTTAAAAGTTATGTCGTGAAATATATAAATAATTGCGCCACATTCCATTGTAATATTAAATCGTACCGTTATTTTCTTTAGAGTTGCTTAAATTTTAAACATTATAAACTATTATTGTATTAATTAAAATAATACTATACCACTTTAAAATAATTACTTCAAGCTACAATTGTCTTTCACTTCAATTTTAACTCGGAATAAATTTTTGAAATAAGTATTTTGAATACCGGTATTACAAAGAAGAATTATTATCTCCAAATTACACTAATTTAACTACAGTTTAGCTTTTTGATGTTGTACTGGTAAGATAGCAACATACTTTATGCAATGTGCTACAACAACTAATAGCAACTAGACGTTTATTTTACATCATCAACAGTTTATAAAGTAATTTTGCTTATATTTATCTATTCTTAACAACAACAACTCATGTCATATTATAAATGCCTTGCCAAATTTGAGTGAGCAGAATGTATGATTTCCCTAATTGCTGCCTATGTCTGCTATTATTTAGTTTCTAGATAAATTACTAAAATATTTTATACAGTAAAACTTCTGTTCTGTGTAGATGTCAAAATATACGAGACCATCTAAATAGTTAGGTTTTGGATTTTGTCAAAGTAGAACATAACCTGAAGCCCCGCTGTGTATCCCCTAAGCACTGGGAATTAAATACAGATATTTGTTTGCCAACTACGGTAAATATTCCAGAAAATAATTGTTGGCCTTTTTAATTTTTTCTGTAAAATACGATGCATTTCCCGAAACATTCCAAAACATTTTCCACTTCCCATCAAATAACTCCCGTAGCCATGGAAGTTATCAAGGCCCTTCAGCATATCATTCAGCCCCCGGTCAAATTGATTCACATTACCCCCACAAATGTAACCGTTGTCATTAATCCAAGTTACCGGGAAAATAAGAGAGCAATATGGACACGACGTTGCTTCGTGAGTTTTCTCCTCTTCGTGATTATTTGTCATGCCGATTCGAGCTGCCCTACTACTTTATGGTTTCCCTCTCCAATCAAACTTCTCTTTCAGCAGCGATCACACCCAACAAATTGCGCTGGCTGTGTTTGTGTGTTCCAACATTGCCCTAATGTTGTGCGCTCTCCTGCTTCTCAAGGTATATCAAGTGGAACTTTGTGAAATGATCACAAACCGGTTTCAACAGAGTCCTCCTCATAAAGAGATCAACGACAGGAGCGATATTGATGCGGGGGATATTTTGATCCTGGGTTTTAGTTTGTCTTTTCTTTCCTTTCCGATTGGGGTGGCAGCTTTCCCCCTTCAATTCGACGACGACCCTTGTCAATTTGTTCTTTCGGTGGTAATGCCACAGTATCGGGTTCCCGTGTGGACTAAATTACTGATTGGCTTATTGTACGGTATATTGGATTTTTTCTTTGCTTGTCATATATTGCTTCTAATTTTGTACGGCTTAATAGTGCTTGAAGGAATGCAGATTCTGTCAGAGAAACTGCACAAAGGTACATTGGGTTTTCCAAATGTAGGCGATGCATCGGAAAAATTTCGACGTTTTCGGATAATTCAACTGTTTCTAAGTATTACCAACTCAGTGATGAAAACCCCGGCTTTTCTCTTTGTTACGTATGGTATCACGGCGGCAAGCTTGAGCGGTTACGGAACGATACGAATGTACAACTCGGTTCCATTTCAGACGTACATAATATGTCCCGTTATGGTGGGGATTGTTGTGATTTTAATATTCCATCTCTTAATCCTTTGTGATCCGCCGTCCAAAAATGGAACCGAATTTGTAAGAAGATGGAGACAAGTATTGTACAGGGGAAATATTAAATTAGAAAAACGGCAAATATTGGCGTGTCCTTCAATTGGGTACAATATTGGTCCGATGAGGGTTGTTGGAAGGCATACTGCGCTGGTGTTAATTGATAGAATTGTTGATTGTACCGTTAATTTATTGCTAATGATTTAATGCAAAATCAAATGTTAGAAATACTGTTAGTTTATATTTCACATTATAATTAAAGTAATTTGAAATATTTTTTAAAAATTATGTATATTCTGAAGCACTTATGTGCAAAAGAATATTCAATGTATAATATAACGATATAATCAATGGTAATTTTTACTTCCAAACAATGTTTGCAAACTTTAAATATAATTAAGGAGTGTTTTTTCTGCAAATACTATTTTACAGCAATTATGTATAATTTTATGATTATAATGACTTTATATACCTACATCTACAATACAGGGATAAATATTTTAATTAATCTTTTCTAAAACAGTAAAGTTTTGACTATGCGTCTCTGTATGTCAATAAGATTTTCCCCTGCAGTTTTTTTAATCTAAAGCCATTTAATGAACCATTACTATATTTTAAATGTGAGCCAATTTGGCCAACTATGAAACTTTGGTCCCTTGCAGAACGTTCCAGTGGTAGGGTCCTGAAGGCTTCTAATTGACCTAGCCGCCTTTATCATACCATTTACCACAATAGTAATCGTATGCACGGATAGGTAGAGAGACAGTCATAGAAGTAAAATTAATTTACTGTTCATTAATTATAAATTACGGGAATTTTCTACTGATGCCATAATTGTTTAGTTATTTAGAATATTCCGTAGCGTGTGTACATGTCGTAAATAGGATAATTGTGACACATTCTACTGTTGTACTTACATCTTCTATTGTCATTTTCCACAGGGTAGTTTAATCTATTCTGGATCCAATCAAAAGCAATTCACAGCGTTGATTAAAATTATTTGTAGATTCCTTTAATTTCACTTGTTTAATTTCCCGTGGTTGTACATAAAGGGAAACTCACATACTTTCTGTTAAATTGGAGCGTTAAACCGTAAAATAATATCTCAGTTTACTACTATGAACAATTGTTTTTAATGTAACTTTCGTGTATAGAAATGGAACAATCCAAAATAATGCTGAAAGCGACTATAATTGCTAAATGATAACATAATGACACTGAGGATATATGTCTACCACATTTAAACATTCCTCAATTTAAACTCAATTTTTCTGTGAAAGTTAATATACTACAGTAATTCTTAAAGAGCTCTTAATGGATAGAAATTCCTAAGCGTGGTCATTCCTGTTTGGGAAAATTGACGATTTTTACAATAGTTGATATTTCGATTAATGCTGATGTATATATATTGATGGATATATTGATGTAGTACAGAAAATTATCTGCATTCTGCATGTCATTGCAGAACCCTGCAAATGTAAGACAGTTGAATTTTGGACGTTAGTGTTAGTAAGGCAAATTTAATGCAGGCTTCAACAAAATACTTGGCACAAATCAAATAAATTAATATATCAATTAATACCCTATTTTCTAATTTCTCAATTTGCACACCCAACATTCTGTAAAATATCATGTTTACCCAGGAACAGCTCAAAATATTTATGGCTTCCAAACAAATAACCCCCGTAGCCACGGAAGTAATTAAGCTCCTTCAATACATCATCCAGCCCCCTTTTTTGCTAATCTCTAACGACCACTCGCACGTAAAGGTCGTAATAAATCCAAATTTTCTGGAAAATAAAGGGACAGTTTTGGTACGACGCGCCGTAATATGCACCCTTCTTCTTGTAATGAACACCATGCTCATCCGGGCTGCCCTGATATATTGTAACATTCCTCTACCATCAACCTCCTCCATTATCCCGTTCACCCCAAATCAACAAGTTATAGTTGCCTTATTTATATCCTTCAACGTTATCCTATTCCTGTGCACACTGAGATTTCTTCACAAGGATCGAGTGGAAATTTGCGAAATAACGACCAATCTGTTCAAGCAGGGTCCTCCGATAAAAAAGATAAGTCTCCACGGCAACATCAATGTAGGTGTCGGGGATATTTGTATGATGTACTTTAGTGCGTCCTTTCTTCCACTTCCAATTGCGATTGCGGCCACGCCCCTGAAAGCAAGCGAAGACCCAGGCCAATTTATTCTTTCGATGTTGATGCCAGAGTATCGGGTACCGCTGGGGGTCAAATTGATGATAGGTTTACTCTATGGAGTACTCAATGTTTTCCTTACCAGCCTGATATTGCTGGCAATTTTGTACGCTTTGATAATACTCGAAGGTATGCAGCACCTGTCTGAAGAGATGAATAGATGGCCAAATCGTATTCCGACCCAAAAGATGATTTCTGGAAAATTCCGAGCCTTTCGAGTTATTCAACTATTTCTAAATATTATCAATTCTGTGGTGAAAACACCGACGCTGTCATTGGTCACGTATGGAATTGCGATTGCAAGCCTGTGTGGCTACGCAACGATCAAAATGTACAATTCGCTTCCGTTTGAGGCGTACATTGCAGCTCCTGTTTTGCTCTGTATTGTTTTAATGTTAATATTTTTTCTTTTACTTTCGTGTGATCCCCCGCCAAAAAATGGAGCCGAGTTTAAAAAGCGGTGGAGTCAAATTTTGCATGGAGGAAATGTGAAACTGGAAAAGCGGCAAATAGTGGCGTGTCCATCCATTGGGTACAGCATTGGACCGATGAGCGTTGTGGGGCGCCATACTGCGCTGGTCATAATTGACAGAATCGTTGATTGCACTGTTAATTTATTGTTAATGAATGAATAATATATTAAATATGGAAAGGAGTAAGTCATGTGTACCTTAGTATATAATGTAAATAAAGTAGTAAAGTAAAATATTTGTAGCGTATTTTTCATTCTCTATGTGACAACGCATATTTCAAATAACATTATATCTATCTTTTCTACATACGATAATTCGTTACAATTAACTAATTATTGTGATTACTTTAGGTGAAACAACAGCTCATGGTATCTTAGAAGTGTAGAAGTATATTAATATTTATATAAATCTATTAAATCCGTTTAAACTCAAAGACTTCATGTAAAGTTCAAAATTTTAAAGGTTTGTATATCTTGGGCGCCACGGCGAGAAGAATCTTTTCAGAATAGAAGACGAGTTTATACGTGAAAAACCGACGAAATTACATTGACAGCTGATTATCACAAGCACTTTAGTTGCATGTAATAATAGACCCAGGCTTGTATATCTGTATGGATCATTGGAAGTACAGGCAGAGTAATTGATACTTTCCAATTTAATGTTAATTAGTAACTGTATTGTAATTGGAATGAATTGGAATATTAATTATGCCCGTGCTGTTGTAATTTATATTCCCGTCTTTCTACAATAATTTAATAAGTGTTGGATTTCCCTTGCTACAATACATTTTACTTCATTTAAATTTGATTAAATTCAAATATGTAATTATTTTCAGTTTTAGCAGTAGGTACAATAATTACATATCATTTTTTAGATTGAGTATGATGTAGTGCCGCCAATTAATTGCCTATTATTCTAATAACCTAATGTACACCAGTTTAATTTTTACCTTGTCTTTGTCCCAATGGTAAATTAACTTTTATTAAACTTAAAATAAACATCTCTAACATGTCAGCACTACTTACAACGGTAAAGTATTCTTGCACTTACAGAAATTGAAAAAAATTCGAAATTAAACGTCCATGCAAAAATGCTTTGTTATAATGATGATTATAACTCTGCTGCTATAAATTTCCCATTATGAACTGTTTTTAACTTTAAATTTCTTACTCTATTACAACGATTTAGTTCAAATTACGTGTTCGTTGTCAATTTTATTTTTTTCCTTTCACCTTTATATGATAAGGCGTCCAGAAATGGGGCTGAGTACAGCAAAAAGTGCAACCGTGTGCTGCATGAGGAATACACGAAATAAGAAAAACGACAAATATGGCGCATTTGTCGGTTGGGTCGATTGTTATTGTAGATAGATCCAAGAGGTCAAACATAACGGACCCTTTGAGGGATGGCTATTTTAGTATATGCTTAACGAATTATGAAATATGATGTATGTTTAAGCAAGAAAATGCAAATGTGCGTATTATTATTACGTATCAAAAGCAATAAAACTACGTTTTGCAAATATACGTCTGTCCGCCCATATGCCAACTCAGTTAAGTAATACAATTAAAGCTGTCTTGATTATTTTCAACAGTTCCAACTGATCATCAAGGCTAGTCTGGTGTGTCAGACATTTAATTATACAGCAGCTTATAAACTGTTGCAATTTTAAAATACGATAGCACAGAGGTGATCTATTATATTGTGATTAGACTGGTATAATTTCAACATGTAAGGAAGTGGTTTCCTTTAAACTCATCTTCTAACTCTTGATAGCTCCCAAAAAACCATTTACATGAAAGAAACCATGTAAGCTAACTTTGTAATGAACGTAAACTCCACACCGTAATTTTGGTAGTACTTAAATTGCAGTCATAATTACTTATGATGATTATATAAAAATAATTTATGAAATAGTTTACGACTCATAATTTCCATTCATAAATTACTTCCTTGTGGTCATCCATCCCTGGACGGAAGACACCTACAATAAAAAAATGTGCACAGGCAGATGGTAGCTTTCCAATTCAATGAAATAGATAGTGACGTTTCATGTGCACAACCCCCATGTAGCTTTATAAGTTGTGTAGAATTTTTTTTCAAGGTTCTCTCAACCTTTGTGTTAATAACGCTGGCTATCATAATGTCTAACCCGGAAGAAATCACTCTAGTCTATAAAATTTTGTTCAGGGAAAATGTGAAAGCTTTATCCTTGCTGCATGCCTGGAAATATGGTTTTCCAACATGATACAAACATCATTACATCCCCAATTTTTCTCAAATTCCATTTATTCTTCGAAATACCACGATAGATCCCAATGCCTTTTTAAATGTTTCCCGGCGGACTCAATGCGTTACTCCAGTCCTCCAACAAGTTAACCCCTGGCGCCCTTTCCGTTATCCGACGACTCCAAACTCTAATAACCCCACCCCTTAAACTGTCCCACCATACCACCCCTTCCCCCAGATTTGAAGTGAACCCTGAATTTACCCAGAGTCGAGTGTCCATTTTCTTTCGAAAAATATTCGTAAACTACCTTATTTTTAGTTTAGCATTCCTCCTAATCCGAATGGGGCGTCTGGCCTACATTTTTTACCGAGTCCCCCGAGACTCTCCGGATCGTCCCTCCAACTTGATAGACCAGTGCCTCTTAAACTCCATTCTAGTTGGGGGACTTATCGTTGCGCTGGGTACTCATGTCGCTTTAGTAGTGTTCCAAGACCGGTTAAGCTACCTTCTTACACAATGCTTCAAATTGGCTCCCCTCGACACCCTCAACAACAACCCAGAGTACCTCTCGTTGGGAGACCTTTTCATATACTCCTTCAGCTTATCCTTCCTTATCTTCCCCATTGCCCTCATGGTCGGTCCTCTAGTCCTAAACTATTACGACCCTTGGCAGGTTATCCTGGCTCGGTTCGGGCCCCTTCCATTGTGGGCCGTGGCTCTCATTTGCTTCTCCTATGGTCTACCTGCTTGCTACTTTACGGGACTGTTCCTGATCAACATAATCTATGGTGTCATTATCCTGGAAGGAATACAGACCGTGTCTACCAATCTATGTGTATGGCCGCCGGATAACTTCTCTTCCGGTTTAACATTTACGAGGAAACACATGTTGTATCGAATCACTCAAATTCTGGTGGGAGTTTCCAACGACATGATAGAAAAACCGTTATTAGCCCTACTATGGATAGGGGTTATGTGGGCGGGTGGATGCGGCTATGCCACCATCAGGTTGTACCATGTCCTTCCGTTGGTGAGTTACACTGCCTTTCCGATGTCCCTTCTCCTTATCGTGTTTTGCGTCTTTTTTATGATGGCGTTGGGTGGGATACCGTACGTGAACGGGGAAAGGTTCAAATACATTTGGAGAAGGAAATTAAGAGTGCCCGTCGTCAAGATGAGAGTGCAGCAAATTATTTCGTGCTTGCACATCGGTTATCATTTGGGGTTTGTGAGACACGTTGGGCGCCACCTGTCCTTGATAATCACGGACATAATAGTAAACGTAATGGTAAACATGCTCCTTTTAAAATAAAACGCTTCAGTTTTTCCTTTCCTTTTGTCTCAATTGGAGCCGCAGACCTTTTGGCTGCTCTTTACTTTTCACTTCAAAGCACATCTGGATAAATGTCATTATGTTTATTGAATAAGGTGGGAACAGAGTTCATGTTGTGTTTGGATTATGATTAGTAGTAAGCATTTATTTTATCTTCATTAATATTTAACTTAAATGCTGTATCTTATATTATTTTTAAGTTGCTTATTTTTCAGTTGTCACTTTAACTGTGGGATTTTCTGTAGAAACGACAAAGCTTTTTATGCACTTAACTTCTATCATATTTAGATTTCATGTATGCATTTTGCTTACGGTCTTGTTAAAATTATGTTGTAGTTTTAAAATGAGATAATCGATGTTGTTGTTGTTAGGTACCACTATATTGAAGGTTCTATACAGCGTAAAATTGTCTTATAAAATTACACCTGCACACTTATTCCTTTTTTCACGGAATTATCATTTCGAATAATATTGTACCCTTGAGAATGAGAAACGACATGACATAACATATCACGTTCATTGTTACGTAATGCATTAATTATTTCCAAGTCCTTATTACGTATCGAAGGGGATGTTCCGGTGTCCTGTTTCTACTGAGATTTGACTAGTTGTCCATTTGTGACACCTGGCAGTCTGTGTTGTTGGGTGGGGTTAAACTGGGAATGCAGTATAACGGTGTTTCCATATTGTTCGATGCTGCTGTTAAAAAACTTTCGGGTCCAAGAATTTTTGCTTTTTGTTCCTCCTCCATTCATTTTTTTTCTATTTTTATTCCCGTGTAGGGGACACAGGTCAGTCTTGGTAGTCACATAGTCAGCGTTGAAAGTTTCTGTTTACTGTGCGTTTTTCAACTGGAGTAGCATGGTTTTCAAATCGTGTCAGCTTTTAGCGCACGAGGTTGTTTTACTTTGCTGTTATTCATTTTGTTCCGATAAAGACATGAGCTTTATTCTCATGGTCTTTTCTAGCCTATTTGCTATTCATCAAAAAACGGAAAACTTGGTCTGGGATTATTTGGTTTTTTTAGAAATGGCATGCATGAACTATGCAAGATCATTTTATTCGTGGATTTCATCTGCCATTCTTAATAAAATTAAGTTTCCCCCTAAGTTCTAGGAACAACAGATGTGTATCACGGACTAAACTGTTCATTTTATTAATCAATTGCTTATTTTATTTTTTAGTTATTGTAAGTTTGAATCTTGTTTAACTGTTTCTTCAAGAACATCTTTAGACAGAATGTCCTGTTTTTTTTGGCAACATCACTTAAAGCATTACTTTCATGTAGTTGTAACCATTCAAAAATTTAAGCACGGAACAGAAAAAGGTAGTGCTGTGTTTTACATGTGAGATATATAAAATTCAAAATTTATAAAACCACAAATATTGATGTATTCATCGGTACGGAACATTAGTGTACTGGTCATAAGTGTGAGGTAGCATAGGTCATTGGTAATCGTTGATAGAATTATGGATTTCACTGGAAAGTTGTTGCTAATTAATTAGTAATGTAATTTTAATGTATACGTAAATAATTACTTAAACAACAAATTTTCTACAATTAATTTCATTGCGCTTTTGTTTTTAGCATGAAAAATCGGCATGTATCGGCATATGTTGTATCACGTATAGAGTACTACTTTATTCGCATAACAGCAGTTATGAAGATAGATTGGCCCGTCTGTGCGTCCGTCTGTTTTAGATTGTGAGAGAAAATGAATTTTGAAGTTCTGTTGTGTGAAATGTATAACTATTCACAATGAATGGGTTATTACTGTAGTTTAACCCATGGGGTGAAACCCTAAGGATCCCCGGATGGATCACTATATTTATATATACGTATTTATAGTTTTATATAGTTGTAAATTACGAGGTAAGTTTGAATTTACAATTTTAAATAAGTGTACTATTACTAAGTATCGTAAGCTATTTATAAATCTACTTTATGCAACTATATGTTTGTCCACACATTCGTCAACTTATAAAAATTAATAGTCTTAAAGGAATTTTAATTCTTTTTAACAGTTGAGCGACTCATAAGCCAGGTTAAATCTGGTTTGCCTTTCTAGGTCAAAATTTAATTATAACCATTACA
This sequence comes from Callyntrura sp. NNG-2020, assembly GCA_027744055.1. Classification (NCBI taxonomy): domain Eukaryota; kingdom Metazoa; phylum Arthropoda; class Collembola; order Entomobryomorpha; family Paronellidae; genus Callyntrura; species Callyntrura sp. NNG-2020. The sequence continues at coordinate 450 of JAHZNE010004484.1, read as the reverse complement.
AATTAAGTCGATTTTTAAATAGTCAAATCGTTACCTATCCCATTGCACGTGCCTCGTCTATCATGTAACGATTTAAATTGTATGATTTCAAATTTAAGGAGCGGATGCTCCTTGAAGTCTATCCTTCCACCTTGAATAGCATCAAATATGTAATATATTTCGTCTTTGATATTCTACTACCAATACTACCTTCTATACTACAGTTGGCCCCATCATTTAGTTAATTATACATGATATTCTATTATACATTGTTTTAAACTGGTGCAGACTGATACATCAATTCCAATAATACATTGAAAGAAACCATAAATTAGATAGACACAACTTATACTGCATACCACTCTTCAATTGTCTGGGTTTTCACTACTCCCAAAAAGCATTTGCAAAAGCTAAACTTGTCAATGAAAATAAATCCCATGCCATAATTTTGTGTGAACATAAATCCCAGTC
>JAHZNE010004483.1:0-19597 GCA_027744055.1 Callyntrura sp. NNG-2020 | reverse complement strand
AATAGAAAAAAATATGTGCCTTCCAAAATTCTTATAATATCATGATACATCCACATTATAAACATGAGCTCGTTAGAACGAATATACAAAATATGTTTTTAAATATTTATTGCAAGCTTAGTGATGAATAAACCCATTATTTCGTTTCTTAATAGTCGGTCTCCTCTATAATGTATATGATCTTTCTATACACAATGCAGCCCATCAACATAAACCCGCGCTGATAGGGGAAATATTTTATTAGATTTTAATACAGATACTACATGTTTGTCTGAAAAAAAAAATCGTAATAACCGTTTTAAACTATTAAAAAGCACATAAAACTAAAATACATCATACTTCTATTAGACTACTAAAGAAGGCGTAAATAGCGCTGCACCGCCAGTTGCGCAGTTCAAGTTGAACACTACTTTCATTTTGTTTTTCATGCAGAAGGAAATGCATCTTAATACAATCCCTTACACTTAAGTGGTATACCTGTACGCTAGGCAATTCTTAAAACATGAGAATAAACATTTTGTTTTGTTCATTATAGCCTCTGTCCTATTTTAGTTTCCGAGTCGTTTCACCTTTCCTTTGAATGTACGCAAAGCTGCTAACCCTACGGTGTTACAGAGCAATCCCATCTTTGTTAAACATTTCCAAAAATTCCATCGAAGCTCATAAAGTTTCACCACAGTGGACCCAGACAACCCGCTAATCAATAGCCAAAATATGACCAGAATATTTCCCGATAACGTTGGTTTGACTAACGGTTGTACTATTTCGTCCTCTGCCGTAGAAAACGTTTCTCTTATATACTTAGGGAACCAGTCAATAATTCCCGACTCTTGGATTGCCCATACACGCTGCATTATCTTCGTGTTTACACCTCCTTTGGTTCCAACGCCCAAAGTCATCGGATAAAATTCATGGCTGCCAATATTCAAAAGTAAACTTGGGTTTCGCCTCAACGCATTTCGTTTATACTTTAGTCCAATCACCTCCGGCATAATAATTGCTGTCTTGTTACACTCTGTCAGCTTGGAGAGCAGCGCCAGTTCTTCTCGTTCCGTATACAGTTTTTGCAATATATCCACCGTTGATTGACGAAATTCTTTATTGGGAAACATGCCGGAACGTAATAGCAAAAATAATCCTTCGATGGGTTTCACAAAAATGTTTGTCAGGTTTTCATACAGGCGCGTGGCAGTGCGTAATTTCCGCTTATACGGACACTTTTCCCCCGAGTAAATTACGTCTCTGTTGCGCACTTCAGAAGAAAGAATTGCCCCTTTGAGAAACACACTATGACGATCTTTTTTTGGGCGGTATTCACTTTCTGAGACTTCCAAAGATGTTGACAAATATTGGTATAGTACAGATCCTGCTCTCGTATATACGTCAAAATTATTCGCTTCCAGTTGCTCTAAACTTTCATACAACTGGGGTTGCCGCGGTAGGACAATGTTGAGCACGTTTTGATTTTTGTACGCATTGCTGAGCACTATCCCAGTAAGAGAAACAGCAGCCGTGATCCATCGACACTGGGACATGTTCATCAACGGATCTGGAAAGGGGCTTCCCTGCTCCAACAACACTTTAACTATGGTCAAGAAAGAGAAACTTTGCATTTTGGCGTTGTCCTTCGTCAAATACTTCCAAATAAGAGCGGTTGCCACAAAGACCGCAGAAAATACGAAAGCGGAGAAAATCCAAACGTAGTCGTCAAACACATTGAGAAATTCGCCAAATGGTAGCGAGCTAATCCCACGTTGTCCACAACTCAGCAGTCGCAACGACACAAGGGATATGTTCATTCGCAACAGGAAACTAGGGGGTGCTGACACATTTGGGAAATACATGAGGTGCCACTCATTGTGATAGTCATAGCTATCCTGAAAAACGGACCTTGATTCGCGATACCCAAGACTATCATCCTCATCCGCGGAATTCGTGAAGTTTATCAAAACCGTCATTAATAAGTACATATTAGCTTCGTCCATTAATTTCAGAGGATTTGACATCTTTAAGGCAACATTAGCAAAACTTTTCTTCTCCAACCAGTACAAGTTGACGTGTTTTCTCATGCGCCGTCGGAACACATCTTTAACGAAACCGTGCAATAGCATTCGTTGGCTTTGGCCTTTCATGGAGGTTGCTATCTGGGCAATTTCTGGAAGGGGGTGCTTTTTCCACAGTAAAATATTCAAGGTATGCTCCAGCACATGATGTCTATGACTGGCTATTATTATGTGGATGCGGTGCACTTTGCAGCCATCATGCCCACAATTGTTTGAGGTTACCCCCACAAAATACCCATTGAGAGTTGACAATATCTCACATCCCATCATCCCGTTAAGTCTATTAACATTGTTGGTTAGTGTGCGGGCCATGAACGAGAGATTATGATGCAATACCACAGAACGTAATAGCAAGAAAGCTTTGAACGTAGGTACTAACGGTGGTCGAAGGAAATGCGACGTTGCGCAGTTCTCATCTGTAAACATCCGAGGATAGGTTGTTACCGCCGTAATATGATGGGAGGCCAGGCTAAAAGGTAGGAACATATCCAGCTGAAGCTCACAATTCCATGGTTTAGTCTTTACGACAAAAAGGGTTGAGTTTATTTCCAAACAGTAACTATATTGATTAGACTTTTGAAATACGGAGGGCTTGCTCGGGCTTAAAAATGGGGACAAAGAACAAGCGCTGATCCTGTTATAATCGTCATTGTGAGAGAAATTCAAGTTTTTCTTGGAGGTCCATAAGGTGCCATACAAATATTTCCTGGTTTTATAATCCAATCGGAATGAGTGGAAAGTTGCGCGTATAGGGTGGCGTATAACAGCTGGAAACTGTAATGGCAAGAGATCTACTTCAGCGTAGTTTTGAAGGAGGAACAGGCAATTGTGGAGTTGAAACGGATGCAGGAAACTATTCAAATTCCTGATGGGAGAGATGTGCCTGACATTTTGTAAATATTCGTTGTACTCCTTAACAGATTTAAAGTTGATGGGAGGCTCTGTCAGGGGAGTAATGGAGAGGGGTCTTTTACTAGCTGTCGAACAACGAATTACTGAAATGGTTAGTAGAATTAGATGACGATGCGATACAATCGCCATTTTTTCTATTATAATTTTTGATTTTGTTTCTATTAAACAATTTTAAAGTGCTGTATTTTCAAACGAAGAAAATCCAGAAGTTTTCGGTCAATTTTGTTTGGCTATAAGTTTTTGGTGTCCTAAATTGTATATCCTATGAGTGTCATACTCATATTCATTTAGTGTTGTGTGCGATGGAAAAATTAAATTTGAAAGCTGCCTTTGACAAATTACAGAAATTAACATTTAATGCTACCTGGCTAAGCAACTGTGCGAAAAGCAATTGGACAAACAATATGTAAGGTATTTCATGTAACCATGTTTGTTCGTATATATAGTACAATCCGACAGCATAAAGGTATCATTTACAATATGATAATTATATTTTTGCTTATCAAACATATCAAAATTTTAATTTGAGTAATACGAATTGTTCTATAGCTTCAGGTACGTTTCATTATGGAAATGAATGATTGACATGCATGCGAGATGTGCTTCAGAAAATTTAGTATATTTATCTAGGAAAAATATGAATTTTAACATGTTGTATGTAAACTTAACCTAACGTTAGTTTGCTAATATGATATAAAAGTGTCTTTGTATTACAAGCTTTCTATTCAAAAATAATTGTACTGCAGCTGAAAACGGAGATGCGTCCGCTTTCAATAACAGTTAGCGTACTCATTTCCCATAGCTTATTAGATTAAATATGTAAAAGGAAAGCTATTTATCATAATTCAATATTTAATTACTACATCTTATTTCAAAACTATCAGCTACTATGTGACATTTGTATTGCAACACTTTGCATCTTATATGCATATTTTATCGGGAACGCTAGAAATGAAAAGTCAATGAATGTTCAATGGAAAAGATGTTGGAATGTTGTAATAAACAAATCTGCCTTATGTACAAAATAATGCCGGAGATGAAAAGCTCTGAGGGATCAACTCTATGATACGTGTTTTTCTTTGTAGCTTATTTTCTAACGTGCATAGTGAGTATTATGTAGGTATACATCAAGCAGAACTAAACCTACCTGTTTTCAATATATTGTTCATCTCACGACACGAGAACCAGCCTTTACAAACGTTAAGCGAACGTTAACAACATGAATGCAAGTATGCCAATTTACGCAATAACCTATAATTGTTTTAGAGCAAAGGTAAGAAATAAAAATATTACTCCTATTTTTAATATACAGTCTCCTCTGTAGTGTACATGACCTCTATATAAACCGTTCAGTTCATAAACGTGACCTTGCAAAGGTAGAGTCAACGTTTTATCACGATTTCAAAACATAAACTAAAGGTTGGATGAAATGACAAAAATTCGTACCAACAGTTTTGTATTGTTAAAAACCACAAAAAGGGAAAGTGTTTCGTATGAGTTGCTTTCATAGGATCATCATCGAAGGAGTAAATAGTACAACACCAATTAAAAGTGGTCTTTACTACCGCAGTTTGTGCAGCTCAACTGGAATTCTACTTTTGTTTTGCTTTCATGACAGAAAAGAAAATACTTTCGTTCCGTTTTTTGATAATATGAAATATTCAATAACATAGATGCATACTACACAGAATTCCCTAATATAATAACATCTATAATTATATTTTTGCAAACATGTATAATGCCTCACATTTACATATGCGATACATTTGCACAGTAGTCAACTGATAAAACATGAAAATCAATTGTGTGTTGTGTTCATTATAACTTGTTATGTGTTTTTGTTACCGAGTCGTTTCACCTTTCGTTTTAATTTACGCAAAGCTGCTAATCCTACGGTTTTACAAAGCAATCCCATCTTTTTTAAATATATCCACAAATTCCACCGTATCTCATAAATTTTTACCACAGTGGCCCCAGTGTACCACTTCATTCCCTGTCGTAGAAAACGTTTCTCGTAAAAATTTAGGAAACCAGTCAATAATTCCGGACTCTTGAATTGCCCATACACGCTGCATTATCTTCGTGTTTACACCTCCTTTGGTTCCGATGCCCAAAGTTATCGGATAAAATTCCTGGCTACCAATATTTAAAAGCAGACGCGAGTTTCGCCTCAACGCATTTCGTTTATACCTTAGCCCAATCACCTCCGGCATTACAATTGCCGTCCTGTTACACTCTGTTAGTTTGGACAGCAGTGCCAGTTCTTCTCGTTCTGTATACAGTTTTTGCAATATATCTACAGTTGGCTGGAGGAATTCTTTACCGGGAAACATGCCGGAACGTAAAAACAAAAACAATCCTTCGATGGGTTTCACAAAAATATCTGTCAATTTTTCATACAGGCGCGTGGCAGTGCGTAATTTCCGCTTATACGGACACTTTTCCCCTGCGTAAATTATATCTCTGTCGTACACTTCCGAAGAAAGAACTGACCCTTTGAGAAACACACTATGACGATCCCTTATCGGGTGGTATTCACTTTCTGATCCTTCCACTGATGTCGACAAACATTGGTATAGTAGGGATCCTGCCCTCGTATACACATCAAAGTTATCCACCTCCAGCTGCTCTAAACTTTCATACAACTGGGGTTGTCGCGGTAGGACAATGTTGAGCACGTTTTGATTTTTGTACGCATTGCTGAGCACTATCCCAGTAAGAGAAACAACAGCCGTGATCCATCGACACTGGGGCATGTTCATCAGCGGATCTGGAAAGGGGTTTCCCTGCTCCAGCAGCACTTTGATGATCGTCAAGAAGGAGAAACTTTGCTTTTTGGCGTTGCCCTTTGTCAAATACTTCCAAATAAGAGCAGTAGCCACAAAAACCACGGAAATTACCAACGCGGAGAAAATCCAAACGTAGACATTAAATACATTGAGAAATTCGCCAAATGGCAGCGAGCTTATCCCACGTTGTCCACAACTCAGCAGGCGCAAAGACACCAGAGAAAGGTTCATTCGCAACAGGAAACTGGGCGGTGCTGACACATTTGGAAAATATGTCAAGTGCCATTCATTGTGGTAGTCATATCTATGTTCAAAAATTGGTTTTGAAGTACGAGACGTAAACCCTGGTTCATCAGCGGTGTTCGTGAAGTTTTTCAAGACCGTCATAAATATGTAAGCAATTGCTTCGTCCAATAACTTCAGAGGATTTGACATCCTTAAGGCGACATTAGCAAAACTTCTTTTCTCTGTCCAATACAAATTTACGTCTTTTCTCATGGCTTGTTGGAACTTTCTCTCTCTCAGGAACCCGATCAATCTCACCCGTTGGTTTTGTCCTTTCATTGCAGTGGCTATCCGAGCAATTTCTGGAAGAGGATGCTGTTTCCACGCTACAATATCCAGCGCATGATCCAACACATGACCTATATCACTGGCCATTATTATGTGGATGCGGTGCACTTTGCAATCCATATCTCCACAATTGCTAGAAATAACCCCGACAATAAACCCGGTAAGAGTTGACAATATCTCACATCCCATCCCGTTAAGTCTATTAATATTGTTGGTTAGTGTCCGTGCCACGAACTTGAGCTTGAGGTGGACCACCACCGAATGTGATAGCAGCAATGCTTTGAACGTAGGAACTAACGGTACTCGAAGATTTTGCGAGATAGCACAGTTCTCATCTGTAAACATCCGGGGATAGGTTGTTACCGCCGTGTCATTATGCGACTGTGGGGTAAAAGGTAGGAACATATCCAGCTGCAGCTGACAATTCCATGGTTTGGTGTTTACGACAAAACGGGTTGAGTTTATTTCCAGACAGTAGCTATACTGGCCGGATTTCAGGATTACGGAGGGTTTGCTCGGGCTTAAAAAGGGGGACAGAGAACAAGCGCTGGGACTGTTATAATGGTCATTATGGGAAAAATTTAGGTTTGTCTTCGAGGTCCATAAGGTACCGTAAAAATATTTCTTGGTTTTGTAATCCCATTCAAAAGAGTGGAAAGATGCACGTATAGGGTGGCGTATAATAGCTGTAAATTGTAAAGGCAAGAGATCTACGTCAGCGTAGTTTTGAAGGAGCAACAGACAATTGTGGAGTTGAAAGGGATACAGGAAACTATTCAAATTATTGATTGGAGAGATGCGCCTGACATTTTGTAAATATTCGTTGTACTCCTTAACAGATTTAAAGTTGATGGGAGGGTCTATCAGCGGTCTAATGGAGAGGGGTCTTTTATAGCTTGTCGATGCTCGAACCACTAATATGTTTAATAAAATCAGATGTCGATGAGTCAAGAAGGCCATTTTGTTTGTTATATTTTTGTTTTGTTTATTCGAAACAGAGTTACTGTGATACGTTTTTAAAATTAAGAAAATCCACAAGTTCCCCGTCAATAACGTTTTGTCATAGGCATTTTGGTTTCCCAACTAACATATCCCACGAGTACTAATATACATTCGTTGTTGTGTTTGGTGAAACAAATTAATTTGAAAGCTACTTTTAACAATTAACAAAACCTAGGCTTTCCTGGTACCTGGCTTAGCAACTGTGTGAGAAATAATAGGATATACATTTTCCAAGTTAGTTTCATGTAATCCTGTTTTCGGCGTAGCTATATTGCAATCCGATGGTAGCCAGGCATCATTTTCGTTACGGTAATTATATTTTTGCTTAGCCCAACTATTATACTTCAAATGAGTGGCAAAAATTATTGTAGCGCTTTAGGTACTTATTCCTATGTAAATGAACGTTTGAGAGTGGGGGTTTAGAAAATAAAAAAACATTTAACGGCGAAAACTATGGATTTTAATATGTTGCATGCCCAAATTTTCCTAACTTTAGTGTATGTATCAACATAATTTAAATGAATCCTTTTGTATTACACACTTTTTACACAAACAAAATTGTACAGAATCGGAAATTGGAAATGCGTATGCTAACAATGGCTTTTTGCAAGAACGTGTGAAGAAACTCAATTAAAATTTAACCTTCATTTACCACATAGTAGTTTCACAATTGCCATTTACTATGTCACTTTTGTATATCAGCACATTGCGTCATCGTATATGGCCTATACCCAAAAGCAATTCCGTACATACATAAACCGAGGGAGCAAATCTATGAGACATGTTGCATACTAGCTGTCGACACTCGAATTACTGATATTGTTAATAAAATTAGATAACAGCTAGTCAATACGGTTATTTTGTTTGTTGTATTTTTCTGCTTAATTTTCTCGAAACAGATTTACTGTGCTGATTTTTTCAAATTAAGAAAATCTGTGTTCTAGGGCATTACGTTTTGAAATAGGATTATAGTTTCCCAAATTAACATATTGTATTGTAGTTTATGGTTGGGATGATCACGGTAGTTTATGGTGAAGGTGATGTATAAACCCAGGTGGAAAACAATATTTAACTTAATGACGATATAGTTTTGACGATTGACTTTTATTTAACTTCTTAAATAATCCCAAAATCCCTAACCAAAACTTCCTACGTAACTAACCTAAAGAGACGACCAACATTTCCGGGACCTACTAAAATACACTCCCTTTTGTATACACCCACACCCCTCCACCCCTCCACCCACACCCCTCCCTTTTATGATTTCGGTGCAGTGCAATGAACACTGTTATTGAGTACGTGCATTAATGATAAGTACATTGCTTACAGATAGCGATGTACCCAAACCTCCTCTTAAACTGAGCGAACAGAACTCAAATAATTTTACATATTCTTAAACTTGAGCAAAAATTAGACTACGAACAAATAAAATACCAGATATGAACAACATGGTAATATTAAATAGAGAAACACAAATTCTACATCACAATATCCTAAGATTACTGGTATACATTTATTTTTGTGTTTGGTGAATCAATCTTAATTGAACGCTACTTCTAACACATAACAAAAAGTTATCAACTGTGTAAAAAATAACACGACCAACATTTTCTAAGGTATTTTCATGTAACCATGTTTTTCTCGTAGACATATTACAATTCGACGGCAGCATGACATCATTTCCATTATGGTAATTATATGTTATCTAAATTTTTATTTGAGTAATAAAATTTATTTTATAGTTTCAGGTATGCTTTACTACATAAATGAATGATTGACAAACATGAAAGCCGTAGTTTAAAACATATTTTTATCTGAAAGACCTATAAATTTTAATAGGTATAATGCCCAAATTTACTTAACTTTAGTTTGCTTATGTTAGTTAAAAGTTATTTTAGTGTTACACAAGGAAGATCCGTCCACTGGATGATGGAAATTGTCCACTGGACAAAAGTGGAAATGTCCATTGTCTGTGGAAAAAGTGGAAAAAACACTTTAACAACTGGTTTGGGGCATTGCGATACACATAACGTACATGTATTATATTATTCTCCGTTTTGTCCACTTTTGTCCATTTTGGACAAAAAGTAGGATGGACTATGGAAGTTTATCTTCATTGGTGTTACAATCTTTTCCCTCAAGGACAATTGTACATAATCCGAAATAGGTATGGTAACAGTAGCTTTTACATACATCTAATTTCGTTGACATTAGAATACATACACAATTAACCTTAATCACACGTGAAATCGTTCCTCTTTACATATATCAAAATATCACTCAAATTACAATTACTGCAATTTGACATACTTTTACCTCAAAAGCTTTTATTAATACTTATGTGAAAAACAAATGTTGGATGAGAAACAGTAATATTAGCATAACATATCAGCGTTTATGTAAATTATCGTAACTAATTTGAACCTAATTTTGTATTTATTATGTATTATTTCAATAGAAGCCATTACATTTAAAAGTGTAATTTTATAAATGCTTACACGAACTACCAATATACTTTCTTCGAAAGCACAGTCTAGTTGTCTAGTTAGTAGAGTAAATTTCTGTGACAAGAAACTCAAGGTTTACATATGTACCTCTAGTGGTGCTAGCATACCAATACCACTATATCAATATCATCATCCATTGTATCAGTAATACTGTATCTTCGCTTGATGTAGGAAAAAACTCAACGCAAATTTCATTCCCTTGAATGTGATAGAAAGCCAACGCAGAACGTTGCATTTATCCGGTGTTATAAATATTTTTGCTAGGGATAGGTTTATGCAAAAATGATGTTAGCTACACGTGCGATAAAACAGTACAATAATTATGAACACGACAATGAAAGTTACACCAACACTTTCAGTATGGAATGGAGAAGCGTCCATAGGAATATTAAAATCATGTTCGTTATAGATCTACGTGTACATATTTAACGTCAGAATATGAATATTTTCTCACAACTGGCGAGGACTGGTTACATAGACAACGTATTATGGATATAGTAAAAAGATTTTACGCTTTGTGAGTGAATAGTTACGTTGAGGCTCAGCGATAATCCTTGATGTTGTAAATAGTGGCTATGAGCGTTTATAGTCAAAATACGTGCCATTTTTGTTTATTTTTCATGACGATCACCAAAGTACACGAGAAAGTACATTTAAAACACAGCATTAAGCAGCCGTCTTCATATTAGATAGAGCACTCGAAACGCCTTCAGCGGCAGCTGCGTTGACTTATACAACACAAAAATTTAACTTTACTAGCGAAATAACACCTCCTATCTATACTGTAAGCGAGGTTTCCATGCGTTGTTAGAATTTATAATGATGCGGCTCAAATTGAGATAGATACGTGCGTAGAGAAATTTTTCCGTTAATCTGCCATTCATCAGATGTACCAGTTATGTCGCACAAAGTTATCCACATGTCGGCTAGAAAATCAAACCCATGCGACAGTAAACTATTTACAAAAATATTTGACAATCACAGTACGAAATTATTCAATCGTTGTTTTACTATTTCTTGCCACCACCTATCAAACATGTTCGCCGGACTTCGCACAAGTTCTACTATACTCTGGCAGAAAAAAAGCCTCCGCTCAGTAATCCCCCAGTTCTCGAGAGATCATATAAGCCCGCAAATTGTAAATCAGCACATCTCTCGCCGGAAAATGCTAACAAAAGACGGTTTTCTTTTGGAACTTATCCGGCACATACAGAACGCCCACTTACAGTTGGGCATACCAATAAAATGGGATACAGCCAAGCGTCGGTTTGTCCTCTTGGAAAAATCCTCCAAAAGAGCCAAAATTATAGACCGCGCTTACTACCTCTACACTTTTTGTGTCGTTTTTGTAATCCTGCAGGTTGTCATTGTTGGAGAGAAAAGTGTCAACACGGTTATTAAGATCTTGAATGTATATATCGTGTATATCCTTTGTCACTCCTTGTTAATTAGGACGGCATATAAATTTTCCGCGGAACACACTGTTGCTTATCTAAATGCTCTGGTCACCATGTCGGGAAAATTTCAAGGTAATCCTTAATCCTACTGGCAAGACAGGGGCATTCTACTTGCCGCAAATCTAGATTATTTTATTTCCAATTAAGGATAAATCATGTCTAAATTAGATATAAGACCGAACCTGATGGGTACCCGGGAACGCATATCGAAGAGGGCATTAAATATGCAATTTTGGACATTGGTTGGGCAAGGCTTTGGCTATGCGCTCACCTTCTGTTGGATGTTCCCTTGTCGTCCGGCACATATTCTGTCGCCATTTCTTCAAGAATGCCACGCAATGACGGGAATATCATTTCTACAATTTTCAACTTTGACGGAAACATACCGTTTTCTGTTGAATGGGATTGTAAAGGTGGGATTTGCCTTTTTGAATGGATGGCTCCTTTCCTATGCTACTGCAGCAGCGCTAGTACTTGGGTGTGACGTTATGGTGTCAGCAGTCACCTTGCTGGGTCTGGTTACAATTTTCAGACGAAAAGTACAAAAAGCAAACAACGGCATACATTTCGACGAAGCTAGTAAATTATACAGAGAAGTGCAAATGCTGGCCCGGGCTAACAACCATGGCGGTAGAAAGGCATCCCTTAGCTCAGCAATGGCGTTTATGAGTTTTTGTCAAATTGTGGGCTTTACTATGTGCATTGTCATTGAGATAACCCCTTCGAATGTGTTTCTACTTCAAGTCTTCTTGGTGGTCGCGGTCAACTGTCTCATTCAAGATTTTATCATGTTTGGTCTCCCAGGGTATGTGTACGGGACATCCGTAAAGACCCTTGACAAAGTTCGGTCCGTAGGTTACAAAAAGTGGAGTCCTCGCTGGTGGAAGAAGTTTTGCCGGTCGTGTACACCTATCAAAACAATGTTTGGGTCCGGAAACTTTATGGAGAGTGTAACACCATTGAACTTGCAAGACATGGTGAACAACCAAGTCGCAAGTTTGGTGTTATTGTTAAAAGAAGTTTAAACATTACATTATATTTACATTTTCCCTGCTGGTGTTCAAAGCTGCATCATTAGCGCAAATTTGAATTTTGTATGCCATAAAGAGATCACGAATAACATTTTAAAGTAAAAATGTTAACATTTGTCTCAGGCGTATATGTAGGAACACTCTAGAGCTAGGTAGTTACATAGACAAATTAAACATTTACACATATCCATAAAATTTACAACAGTTAAGAATTTACAATTAGTAGCGTTACGGTATATAAAAATTAGTAAAATACATAATATTTACAAATACATGGTTTTTCGTGTACGAGAATCAAGAAATCACAAAAATGAATGATTTAACTGAAAATCAAAGTTAAACTTAAATCAGGCTTTTTAAAATATAGCCATGACGTCAGCAAACTTGACGATGTACAATATGTTAAAATGATCACCTCATATTAAAATAAACCATATTAATTTAAACCGTTTATTACCACTATAATAGCTACAATAGCTTCTCACATTTCGTCATCAGCATTTAGAATGATTTTATTTTTTAAGTATTCAATTAGTTAAACGACCCTCATCACCAACAATTTTGAAATTTGTCACAACCAGATAGCTTGAACGGATAGTTGTGGATATGCCATTTTATTTTATGTGTTTTAAATGACAAATGATATGCTTAAGTCTTCAATGTGATATACATTTTTAATTTAGAAATTTCTACAGAATTAAATTTTGTTTTTCATTTTTCTTCAATTCTGTGCTATTATTGGACACAACTCGAATTTTTTGAACTTTTATTCATTGTATTATCCGGAAGAACCATAAATAATAGCTGGTCATACTATAATTTACCATGTTTTGATGTTGTGAGAACATAAAATAATCTTGAAATATTTCATGAATTTCACAGTGTTTAGTTTCAGTATAATGTGTATGTATATTGTTTAAAACGTTTCCGCCTCCGCATGTTTCTACAGTTATAAAATAATTTTGTATCAAATAAATTGTGATGTTTATTGGTATAGCTTAATTTTATATGAAACGTTAATGATATGTTAATTTGTAGGTCACAATATCCTTTATGAGAAAAAAGGTATGTCCAAATGCAGTGCTGAGAATTCCAATAATGAAGATTGTATATAAATGTGAACAAAACATGTTCCACAACACAACTACTTAAATATTCTGTTCTTGTAGTAATATCTCAGAACTCTGTAATTTAGTTACGTGACAACAGTTGAGAATTCTACAGCGTTTGCACAAAGGAGGTTTCTTTATTTCGCATTTTTACATTTTACATATTTTAGTGACGGTCAAGCATTTAATCAGTAAGAAGAGTTTGTTTCCTTATTTATGAAGCACTTAAGGTTACATAAAAGTTTAAAATCAGCAGAAAAAGGAGACTACAACACCAAGGCGATAAACGACACATAACGTTAGGAATATGATATGATATATGATGGGAACAACAAGACATTTGGTGAATATTGACTGATACATATTTTTCGATATATTGATAGATCTTCGGTAATTACATTATGCAGTCATGTCTACTCAACGTATTGCTGATTCCTTAACTATAAGATAATACACCCGTGTCCATATATTTACACGTTCGGCAAAAACAAAACATTATCTCATAATACCTGTAGCTGCAGCCGCTTTAATTCCACATAGAATCCATTAAAGTCAGTGGATTCTACAAACCGACCAATCAGGTGTTTTTGGAAACAGTCACAGGCGACGTTTGATTCGATTACAAGACTGCAACTTTACGATTTCATATCTGAAAATGCAATCATATCGTATCTGTAAATGCAAAAAAGCTGTAAGGATGTATATTAAATGAAACAATATAATAGGTAGTAATAATTATGGATATACCGATATATGAGAGTAAATAGGTATAGACTCACTTATACAAATGGGACAAGTAAATAATATGTAAAATTGGAGATTAGCTGAAATACCTTTGATATCTTTTGTACGTGGTAGAGAAAAAACTAATACCATAATTATTAGTTTCGTTGTGACTGCTATGTTCATTATTTTTTCATAACTACCTGTATTGTCAATTTATCTCATCAAAGTAGCAAGAGACTATGGTAAGCTTAAAACATATGTTTATATGGTATAATGGTTATACGATTTATAATTACAGTTTTAAATATAAAACGACAAACGATCCATTGGATTAATGCTTACGTCGCTGGTTTTGGTAAAGGTAACATGAAGAAGAACGCTTACTTGGCATATTTATATTTCCACCCTCTACAAATACTTGGTATAAGCTTGAAGAAAGTTTTGTTTCTCAGGAAAGCAAATCATTTTAATTTTTTTATGAAATTTTTAAACATGGTGTCAGTAACTGCTATCTTTTCCCAGTTACCTGTACTTTCTCAAATTTTTGCATTCGTCTCAGCGCTACATATTCTCCCAAGGAAGATCTGTCCACTGGATGATGTAAATTATCCACTGGACAAAAGTGGAAATGTCCATCGTCTTCGTTGGACAAAAGCAGACAAAACACTTTCAACAACTGGTGTGGGGCATTGCGATACATATAACGTACATGTATTATATATTATTGTCCGTTTTGTCCACTTTTGTCCATTTCGTCCAATTTGTCCATTTTTTAACAAAAAGTAAGGTGGACAGTGGAAGTTTATCTTCTTTGTATTCTCCCCGCACTGCACCCTATTACTGACTGTCTTGTTCATCTAACTGTTTTCTCAATGAAATCAAACAAGACACTGTCAAACTCAGGAAGCCATAATGGTAAATCCGCACAGCTACAGATAGACCTTCATCCTGAAAGCGAGTACACTTTGTACAATCCTATTGTTTTGAGTGTTTTTAACATTGTCAAAAGATCTGCACAAGACAGTCACCCTGAAAACGTAATAGAGGATTATCATTACGGTGATCGTGCCTTCATTTTTCTGCCAAAACTCATCTTGTATCACTGTGCCGCCCAAGTGTACATCAACGTTGGGGTTGTAGTAGAACAAATGTGTTACCCGGAGCAAATATATGGCACCACCATAATTCCTCACTTTTTCTCAGATATATTATATCCTCGAATCCCATGTCCACGAACAACAACACCCGATACTTCTGGAGGGAACAAAACAAAAACAACTAGAACATGCTCTTACGAACTGAGCGAATGTGGTAAAAATACAGTGCAGCATCGGCTACCAAAATTTGGTTTGTTTCAGATATTGCTGGTGCGTCAAGAGCAACTCTTGCCAGAACTGGTGAGGACCTGGCTTTCTCTGATCCGGCCTCTGACTCCAACATTTAGTGTTTCTAACACTCCCACTACTTTGATACTGGTAGTCGATAAACCAGAGTTTGTATCTGACCACAATTTTCCCTATTTTTTCTGTCATACGACACCTCCTTTCGTAGTGAGAGAATTGCCACCATTCCCGTATCCACCGCTGAAATCTTTGGCTACGACCGGGAGCGTTTGCTGTGGCTTCAAAATAAATTTGCTAATTTCCTCACAGAAAAAAGCTTAAAAATGTCAGCGGACAGATGGGGCTGTATCAACATTGAATTGCCCAGACAACCCTTTTTGGACAAACGGGCCCTTTTCACAGACAGAGCTATCATCGAAAACCACAATTGCGTTCGTACCAAACTTCCCTGAACACAGATCTTGTCATACTGTACGAAATGTACCCTCCAGAGAGAGAAATATTTGATGCTACAAACCAAAACTACCTAGGTCGTGTCACCTTTCACCACGAGGATGCTCAGCTGATGGCTGTAGAGGAACTCAGCCTTGAATTTCTCACGTGCGGAGGTACAACCTACAAAGCGCTAAGTTTGCTGGGCTACGTCTCCACTTTTGACATGTGGACTTGGATTTTAATCCTGCTTCTTACTACCACCACGATGGGATTTTTTCTGATGGTTAGAAAAATGGGGGTTGCCACTGGAAGCAAGAACAACAAGTTCTACGACGAAATCATGATGCCCGTGCAGTTAGCTCTGGATCAAGGAAACACTGTCGCCGCGAACTTGAAGGGCATCCATCATTTGCATTTTCTTGCGGCAAGTTCGTTACAGCAACTGTCGTCCTCAGCAATGCTTAGAGAGGTCAAAACATCACCGATCTCACTAATCCCCGGCAAACTGTAAGACCGGAAACGTTTGAAGATTTAATCCGTCTTAACTTTACTATTCACTGTAAAGGGGCGGGTGCAGCTTTTGCGGAAGCGCGATACGTTATGGATTTGCTCCATGCTTCATTTATGGGTAACACGAAAGAGAAACAGCATAAATTAAGCTACTTAACTCGTCACGTTGACCAAAATTTACCGGTAGTGGCCAAATACGCAAATATTGCATCCAGCATATACAGTTTGAAAAAAAGAGACTTCTTGGCTGAAGAGTCAATGGGGGTGCAGGCGCATTTAAATAAAGTAAAATATTGCAATAACAGCGCCTTTATGAGTTGGAGTACGGACATTGAAGAAATAGCAACATTGTTGAAGTATGAACTTCTTAAAAATAAGAAAATGTCCGAAAAAGAAGTAGAAAGGATCCTGGCATCAAGTAGGACGAACCTGCTACCTACAAAAGTTGGCTGGACGCTAAGTAGTGTGTTTGTACCTGTACAGCACGTACTTCGAAGGTTTTCGGGCATTCACGAGTCCGGCATTGCGAAGAAGTGGAAGGACTGGGAGAAGTTCTTTCATTTTGTGGTATTTCGGTGACATTGACATTCACAATGATGATTTATTGTATGGTCCTACGTTAAATTTCTTTATTCTTCAAACTTACTGTAAACATTGCAGCAAGAATGTAAAATTATATGTACTATTGAATGTTTGAGTCGAAAATATAATTTTAGATACCCTGATCGGATTAGATAATAGACTAAAAATGTGCTGCAAATTTTACACCAGCAATAATGTATTAATTAACGAATTACTTTTTCGTGCAAAGTCTTGTTGTACTAGAAAGTTATCTTGCGTTATCACTTCATATACAAAGGTGGGCGCAGCACAATTAAGCAAAATTAAATTTAGCTTGTCATTTGCACTCCAGTTTTACAAAGAATGTGTATTTGACGAATACCTGTTGAGTATCTATTTCTGAAACTGACGAGCAAATTTTCTACCATCGTCTAATTGTTTTCAAATTTAGACACTTGTGTAGTAGGATGATTAATGAGTGTTAACACAAAAAATTTAGATCAATAAACAACACCAGTCCGGCGGTATGAACCGTCAAACCCTGGGCCATAAATACACGTGGGTGCTTGCACACCGATGGATGGATATGGAATTTAAAAAATCCAAAAACAATCCTTTTTTCTAATTTTTTGCTTGATTGTGTTTTTGATTTGATTTGATTGCTTTATTGTCTGGCATTATCAGAGAACTGCTTTTCATAATGTGACACATAACAATTATATCCTAAATAAGCTACAAGTAATAAGTCAAGTAAAAGTAGTAAAAGTTAAAGGTACAGATTAGTGGCTACCAATAGGGTTTGATCTTCTTTCAATTAACCTAATTTTTTGTTAATTTTACAAAGTTTCCGAATGATAAAGTGTCAAATATCCACTCTCTAGGTAACCTATTCCACAAAATAATTCCTCGGTACAACGGCGAACGCTTGTAAGTTTGAGAGGAGTGGTTTACAACTGATAATAATGGGAAGCTTCGATCATATTTATCGCAAATGGTTACCTCCTTACGCTTAACTAGCCAGTACATATTTTTGGCTAGGCATAAATCTGTCCTCTCTGAGAATGTTAAGAAATTAAGTTTACATAACAAGTCATTTACATTTATGTTTTTTAACAGCGAGGAATACTTTTTTATACACTTACGTCTATTCATCTTGGGTACAAAGTAACTTACTAAAAATTTGTTGACTATGTTTTGAAGGTTATCAAGCTGACTTTTTATTTGACTTCCCCATATATCACAACAATAGTCTTGAATAGAGTGTACATAAGCGTTTATTATCACCTTAACAGCAAACTGATTTAAGTACTCTTTTTAAGTACTTGGTTTAATTTAGCTTGAAAACTTGTCTTTTAATTACTAAAATCAATTTTTAGGTACACCAATAAGTGTAATGGAAATAAATTATTCTCTAAAATGCAAAATCACAATAATTTGTTTGTAATTTCGACTTATAATGGAATTCAACATTACGTTTGTTGTTCCTGGTATTTTGATTTAATTCATATCGGAGTTTGTCTGCACACAGTCATTAGTATACATCAATTTTAAATATAAACTGAATCGCATATTTATTCAAATTAAAATTGATAATTTATATTATACAAACATTGACTAATACCGGAAATGTAAGCATAATCATTTTATATACCATTGCTCTATAATACATAATCAATTATGTCTAGAAATTCCAACATACCAGTACCTCCTATAACCTGCAGTTGGAACCAGTTTACTTTTGAAATAAATTCGGTAATATCATCGAAGTGGCCTAAAGCGTTCTTACGAAACTATAACTAGCAAAATATGATTTTAATATTGCACTGTGACCTTACGATTTCATTAATAGAATATCTGAGAGTACAAAGCAGCAGGTAAGAATAAAACTAAATTAAACAAAATAGAAGGTTAAACAATTTTGGGTATACATAAATTCTCACTTGTACAGATGCGGCGGGCAAAGAAATTGTCGACTTTGAGGCTAACTGGAATAGCTATCGTATCTGTTGTACATGGTACCTGTATTCATGTTTTGTTCATTTATCTCATTGAAGTGGTAATAACCTGCTCTGGTTGTTAGCATGTGAAAGCATTCGCACTTGCCCATATAATTTACTACCTTCGTTAAAATACTTCCCGTTGTTTGCTTTTTGATCGTTTGTTTAAAAATTGTATTAGGGCACGCAAGCTGACTGCTAACACAATCGACCAGTCATTCATTCAAAAATGTAAAGGTAAAAAGGTAAACTTTACACAAATTCAAGATGATAATGACAATATCAGCACTTCTCTCTCCAACAATGATAAGCTGGATTATTACCATTGCAAAAAATAAGGGTGCCTCAGTATTCACGAAATTACTAATACTGCCGTAATTTATCAATACTAAAAGCTTATTACACTACCTAAAGTGCTCAGCGCGATAAAATTTCGTATTTACTTTAAAGTAACTATTTCTGAAACCGGCGAGCCAAATTTCGACCATCGTCTAATTGTTTTCAAAATTAAGGCACTTGTAGAGAATGCTTAATGAGTTCTAATGCGAAAAATGTTAGGTCCAAAAATAGCATCAGTCCGGC
>JAHZNE010004482.1:0-10354 GCA_027744055.1 Callyntrura sp. NNG-2020 | reverse complement strand
CATAAATATGTTAATGCCGGTAGTAAGTAAGCAAGCACACATGTCATACCAGACCATTTTGACAATGATGACAAAGTGGGACTTATCACCTGCCAAATGCAGACACATTAAAGTACATTTTAACTTTTATGTGCTTTGTCCTCACAAAGGATTCTATAAAGGATGAAAATACGTTTACTTCATCTGTTCATCTCATTTAAAGACATTTTTTTGGCTAACGATGATAATGAGATGGTATTACTATGAAAAGCAGCAGATGAATAATTCGTCTAAAAACATCGTTTACTTGGTTATGTTGCTTTTTGTCTTGTGAATCTGTACACACACGGCAAGGCAGGCTGCGTGCTGTGAAAATGTAGAGATTATTTACAATCCCGTTACTTTGAGAAGATGATAACGCTCAAAAAATGACGAGAGCAAGCTGGTATGTAGATAATGTTCGGATACAATGTGTTGGCATACATATTATGGTGAGATAATACGAATTGGTTGACTGCTTCAGTTGTTTTCTAAAGTGTGCCGGGAAAGCAATTACTTGGGAGCTATCGAGTTTAGTGGCGAATTCAAATTCGTAAACAAACAAACAAACAATAAACCTGATGTTGCTGTATATACAGAGATAGTGGCATAGCTGCAAGAGCACAGCAAGGGGATTTTTCATCCTTTGGCTAATAAACACTTTCGATGTGGCGCCACATAAAATATGGAACGATTATAGTTTAGCATTAGCATGCTTCCCTGTCCGCCTCCTTCTCGGCAAAAATTTCGACTTTGCAGACGGATACATTCGAATATATTCAGTTTGGCTGATTTTGTTAATAATCAATAAGGATCAAGCCAAAAGTAAATGCCATGCCAAATCGAAAAATGGTATGTACGACCAGAATTAAGAAAATTAGGTACAGATAAACGGACAAACGCGACTAAATCTTCCTTTTCTGATATCATTTCAGTCACGTAATAATCTGACGCATGGCTAAATTACTGTAAGGATAAGGATGTATGATGTATCAATGTGACTTGCTAAGCAGTTTTCTTTGACAGTGCTCCTACTTCTATTCACGCATATGGCGTATAATCTCACCTGTAAATCATGCTTTGCTAAATAAAATACCTAACATCATTTAAGAAGTTGGATGGGATTTAATAAAGTCACCGTCGTCAGCAAATCTGACTGCACTTGAATTTTTTAGCAAAACAAAAAGCCAGTAACACACAAATATGCGACGACAGTTGTGACGTTGTGGGTGATTTCTGTCAGTTAGCATTACGGAAATTTGCACGTCTGTTGTTGTGGGTCGGCAAAATACCAGAAGAAAAGGATTCAAGAATAATTTAATTCAACATAACCGAACCGCAGCAACTATATGGTTTGGTTGTGTGATGATGATGACAATGATGACACACTAAGGAATGATGGGCAACGCAGCAAAATGGTTGTTCTTGACAGCGGTCACGTCACATTACATGTACTAAGTGTGCTTATGTAGTATGTGCTCTCAATTCTCAATTTTTGGAAAGTTGCATGTACACCGTTTAATTGTCTATACATTTTTGATGCAGGTTTCAACATGGGCGTTGGTAATTATGCCATATTATTGTGCTCACATTTTGTTATCAGGTATAAATGACAATTCCTGTTTGAGTGAGCACTTTTGAGGTTCTCCGTTAATATTATTGTGGATTAACCGAAATCCCTTGACGAAATACGCATGCAACGCAAGTGGCACCCAAACGGCGTACCCATTATTACTTTACTGGGAGTTGGTAAGCAATTGTAAGCATTAAACTAAAATTCAGCAATAATTACTTGCTGGTCGTGTTTGTGGGAATGTCTTCACTGTATAAATTGGATACAAGCTTGCAAATAGCAACATCCCCGACAGGCGATATGTAGGCATGTTGTAAAAACATCATAATCATCCTCAAGCCCACTTATTTTGTGGCCTCATATTGCGTTTTGTGTATGTGTGGTTTAATTGAAGTACACTCGCAATAATCCAAATTCCACTTTTAGTCGCACATACACTCATTTCCAAAGTACTTACCTGAATCCATTCTCATTTATATGGTGATTGTGCGGTTTATATTACTCGGATGTTTCAATGTGGTACAACTTGTACACAGAGAATGTTACAGATAAATTACCGATGTGAATAAATGAAATAAGCTCCACATGAATTTTGTTTACCTGTGGCAGTGCAATTATGCACTTACTAATGTCAAGCCAAGGGCACGTGGAATGTTAACTGGGAATGATGGTAATACTGGTATGTTCTGGAAATGAAAACTAACATGGCCAACAACAAGAGATTACTTACGGCGGGGTAAACTTATCGAATGAAAATGTTTTTGAACGTAACGTCCTGTGTAAATTTGTCAGATAATTTTATTTGACATTTATGCTCCATTCCACATTAGTTTACACATGTAGCTTCCATTGCATAAAAACTCTCAACCGATCCGTTCTTGCTCGTTTCCCCCAAACTGAAAATATGTCAAGAAACGTATTTTCTTCATGCTTCCAACAACAGATGATGCACGAGAAATCGATGTTCAAGTATGTTGAATGTTGGAAAGTTGAGTCTACAAAACGATAAGATAAACACGCATTCATGGGAATTGCGAGTATATTAATGACAAGTTTATTATTGACTAACGGCAGCCAGCCCATTACGATAAAACAGGAAGTAAACTAAGTAATTTAATTTCAGTTAGTTTATTTTGCTACTATCTATTATGTGCTCCATTCGTGTATCGTTCCAATCCAAAGTTAATAAATAAATGTCACAGAGTAATCGTTCTCTCATAACGGAGACTCCCGATAAATAATAATAGTACAATCAGTAGTTGATTACCTCTATCTTATCGCGTAGATATTTAATTTGTGAAAAGGTCATTTACTCCCTTCGTGTCTAACTGAAACAAACTCATCAACGACAACACAAGCAATTCCCTAAACCAAATCGAATATAATCTAAAATGCGATAATATGGTATATGTCATTATTAGGACACGGGGAACCAATACCGTGGACAGGTTTTCTAGGAATACGTGTCTTTGAGGGTAGCAACGTTGCAAACAAATGGGGTAAATGAGGTACCCGTTATTTGGTGACAGCGACTCAACGTATTACATAAACATCAGGTAATTTAATATCAACTGTCTGTAACTGTAACAAAACCGAGCAGGTTTCGACAGTCTTTGAGGTTTTCCAACAAAGATAATTTGTGTCGATGCCGGATACACTTTTGTTATTTGTGACCAAATGTATAATTTTCCCTGGTTTCGTTTTTCCGCATTCGTCGCATGCCCCTCCTTTAAAATAGTTTGAGTGAGTGTTTAAGCAGTTGTGTATTTTGTCCCAATAATAATCGGGCAAATCTCCTTTCTTTTATCATATTTAGTCAAAGACACGCCAGCATGGCTAGGAACAAAGAAAGATTGGCGAAGTTTAAAGTTTGTTGTAGAAGCTCGGCTACTACAACACATAACCAATACGTTATGCAGTAGGAAGCGTTTACTCGCACGGGGAGAAACTAATTTAATTTTTTTTCGACAGTTCAAGTAGCCATGCCATGCTACTTTCATTGCGTTGTGGAGTAAATTGGTACGAAACATTAACAAAAATAATTGGCAACATTGTATTATTATTATTATTATAGCTGTTCTTCCAAAACCATACAAAATTATGATACTTTTATAGCTGTATTGGTGGTTCACCAAAGAACCATAATGCGTGGCAGCAGAAGCGACTAGAACAACGAACAACTCAATATACATGTACACATGCAGTTTTGTATAGCCGAGTTCGTGGGATGAATTAATCTACGAGCCTGCTGTTGAGAAGTAATGGGGATATAGCAATAATGAAACCCCACCGAATTTGAAACTTTTAAAGGGTTTTTGACCATTATCATTGTATCGCTCGACAATTCCGTGGTCATCTACCAATATCAAAACCGACCACCAGAAGGAACACAGGTTCCATTTTCGCACACAAACACACACACACACACACACACGCTCTTCTCATCCTGTAGGATAGTGTAGTGTACAATGACCGGTGTTGCACAGGCAGAGAAATTCAATAATGCACACGAAATGGATGTTGTTTTAATAGCGGTAGAGAGGAATATCACAGTATCATCTCTCCTTTGCTTTGCCTTTCTTCGATATAGCAGCAGCTAGAGATATGATAGTAGAATGTAGAACCCATTGCAATTACAATTTTGGTCACACAATTGCTTACTTTACAGGTTACACATTTCCCGTTTCCATTCTTACTTTATGAAACGAAACACATGGATTTTCTCTCCTGTATTTTTTTTCGGCGTAGTTGGCTGGTCTGTAGTTTTGAGGGACGTAATAATATGGTTCTCTTTACTGTGTACAAAATGTTTTTCTTTAGAAAAAGGAACACCACTGCTATCAAAACCTAAAACCACAGACACTGAAGAAGCCCAAACATTTTTGCAATTATACTACCACACCAGCACCAGCAGCAATGGGATGGATACCGGCTTACTATATGGATTCCGACGGTGTCGTTTTTCCGTTACATTATTCTATTAGCCATGCAATTTTGTATTCATGATACGATGATGGGGGTAGTATCATAATCGTAGAATGAAAAGATGATGATATTTGCCACTTTTTCTGCAAGCTTCAATAATGCCCATATATATTTCCGTAAAAGAAACAGTAACTTGTCCATTAGTTGCGAGGTCTACATTTTGGTAATGTCATTAGCACAGTGCCATGTTCATCGAGTTCCTTAAGAGAAGTGAAACTTGCGTACCCTCTGCTGCCGGTTTTACGGTCTGGTTTATATACACGCTGTTCTACACCTACCACCTATGTTGACGATTATAGCAGTAGTAAACCATTAGAAATGTAGGCACAATTTGGGCTTAGTTTTGTCTGCGCGTTATATCGCCTCGCCTGCCTTTTCCCGTTGTCATTTCAAAAAATTGCAACTCTCCATCTCCACCACTCCAACATAAACTCACAACGTCTTTTTTCTTAAGGAGTAAAGTGCTGGCTAATTACATCTTACATGCCATTGCTACCGCCACCACGACTAAAACTTGTGCATCTATTACCCACATTCGTTTATTCAGCTGTGTATTTTACACTACTCCACTCCAAGTACAAGGGATTCATTTATTTAGAATGGTTATCTCTCTCTCTCTCTGTGTTTTACTAACAGTTTTTTTCTGTTTCAAACTGTTCAGTATATTTGTAAATATCTATACCAGCCACAAGAAAAGTTCGCCATGATGAGATGGTCGTTCGTCCCCTTCCTTAATGGTGACAGTAATTTTGTAATTCTTCCGTAGATACGTATACACATGTTTTTCACAGAGAGTTTGCAAAGCAGTTCTATGAAAAGGATGATGATGACGACAATGAGAATGATGCTGGTGCTGCTGACAAAAGGGAAAAGGAGAACTGGCACAAGCAAACAGGCACGAAGTGTGATGATAATAATAATACAAATGACTGTGGTAGTTGCTTGTGAAGTAGGAGAATGTATGGAATGACATAACGAGACACTTTTTGCAATTTTCTTTGCTTGTGATCACGCTGATGATGATGATGATGATGATGATGATGATGGTGGTGGTAGTGATGCTGAAATTCAACGAGACTCTCACGGTGACGGAAAAATGAACGAGGAGAATGATGAGGACTAGAATGATATCTCTGTGCGTGTGTGTATTTTACCAAATTGTATATGTTCGTCTTTTCTGTCTGATGTGTAGTCATTGTTAGCTCTAATTGTACGATATGATGAGTCCACTTTACTCCAAAAAGAGAAGTTTTTCTCAATGTCCAAATTATAAAGCTGTTTTTGTGCATGTGTGGGCTCATCCATTTTTCTCTCATTTTTCATTCATGTCGTCGTCATATATGAAGATAATGTTTGAATACATTTAGACCTCCTACTTTTTTGCAAACACGGAAGAGTAATATGTCTTTCTTTTGTTTTGGTACAGATTGAGATGGGTATCCGTCTAAAAAATGGTGTTTATGTGTTTACACAACGCGTCTTTATATACGACAGCGTATTTTTTATTCTAAATTAATTCGGAAACAGGATGCTACATTTTATTTTATTGCTCAAGCAGAAAAGTCACTAGTACAGGTTTTCAAGATGATGGGCGTCCCTGAATTTTACACTCTACCATGATAGATATTGTATCCCATAAACATATTCGGATCGTGCACCTATTAGTTGACAACAGCCAACGTGAATATATTAACGCGCAGTGTTCTAGTGAAAAACAGGATACAAAAATGGCAATTACGGCTTCTTGGCGCGGTCGCCTTTTTGATTGCTACCTGAATTCCCAAATAACTGTAATGCTAGTAATTGAAATAAAACAGAAAACTGAATAACCCCCTCTAGTAGTGTGGCACTTCCCCTTTTCTCGTCCTTCTGATTGTCCATTACAGTGGAAAGCTATTGTTTCGGTCTAGATAACTACAATGTAGTGTGACATTTGAAGCCACCCATTATCATGGACTCGGCTTTTTTCCATAGAAAACTAAGATATTATATGCATAGGCCACACCAAAGAAAATTATTACTATTATGATGAATGGATGCGCGAAATAAAACGAAGAAAGGGTAGACGTGAATAGGCGTTAGCACTTAAATCATTACACACTTCTAGCTCTGTACCGAAAAAAATAATGGATCTAGAAAAGTCGAGAGAAGAGTTTTATATCGAAACGGAGACAAGCAGAAGTGAACGATGGTAATGTAGACCTATATAATTATTTCTCATGTAGTTTATAGCGCTGGCTTCAGAAGTTGGAGCATTTAAATGAATATTTAAAGATTATTATCCGTGTTATTGTAGGCGATATTGCGTTTATACGTATCAGACAACCCGACGATACAGCTGTAAGTAGCTAGAGCTTGTCTTGTAGAGATGGAAGCTACTGCTGATTTAGCGGCGTAATTATGACCAGCTTTAGGAATAAAATATATCTAGATATGTCATGTGGTAAATGCTCATTTCTCCTGTGATGATAATTAGCATGAATTATTTATAAAGATTAGGTATTTTTCTGGTTTGTATTACTCCAAATGGGTTAGCTTTTTTGTTTTAAAAACTGGCAGTTCCTGCTTATGCTTAAATAATTTAGTGATACAGACATATAGGTTTGCACCATAAATTACCCAACATAATGGCTAACCAAACTTTACTGTGCTGTAGAGCACATTTACTGATGTGGTCGTCGGTCGTATACCATAAAGGAAAGTTTAGAAGCAGATCTATTATGAAAGGAAAAAAGCAGGAAGTGGTACAATCCAAAGCCAAATTTGCAATAGGGAATAATGCTAATTATTTATTTTTTAAACGTAATTAAACGAGTTAATCTAGTGAAGGGCAATGATGATCTGTTCAGCCCAAGTCATGTCTTCTGGGAGATCAATAAATATTTATGTTAAGTTTATAAAATGATGCTTTACCGAAATAATGAGAGATCCCCGCAGACATTTTACGAATTTAGTCGCATATTGGCACCAGGTTCATGGAATAGTCATGTGGATTATTTTATTAACTTTTGCTATTTGACTCCCTGTGAGAAAATGCACGTACCAAGGTGGGTTTGAGTATTGAGACCTCCTGCAGCTACTCATGTAAGTTTAAAATGGGGACTATCAACATTCGGTTGTGAGACGGTGGGTCTATTGCCGTTTCGCAATTTCATTTATTGAGCTGTCGAAGTTGTCACGCAGGAGAAAGATAGTTTAACATGGCGTAGTGAAGCCTGACACAAAGTTAGCTAAAGCAAAGGCTTACATTTTTTATTAGTAATTGAAGTGAAATAGTGTATCCACTAATGCATGCTGGTAAGAGAAAGCGGAAAGTTCAAAGATTTAGAATTATGTTTCGTGTTTTTTGAACTCATGACTTCAGTACGTGGGTGTACAATTGAAATTCATTGTGTAAATTGGAAGTTCAAAGGAAAGGTTGTATTTTATTCATTGGCCGTGAGGTATTTAAAGGCCAATTTTTCGGTTTTGCTTTATTTTAAACTCTTTGGTACAAATGCAGTATGGATTGGAAGGTAAATCAGAAAGTAATGCCATGTGTAAATTGTCATTCATGTAATGGTCTGTGTACGCAACATTTTATTCTGACGACATTAGATACCTCCTACCATGCTATTATTAACCATATGCGCAAGGACTGTGTATAAATAGAAGTAGTCTACATATTTAGCTGTATTTGATTAGATGTATTTAATACCTTGTCATACTACAAACGTATTCATCTAGTTCCCCCATCTAAAAATAGGCAATATCATTAAAGGTGTCTCCTCTCCTCACACATATTGCTTTCAATGTCTAATATAATGCATATTTTAGGGGATTACGCGCAGCAAAGCTTAATGAAGTAGCACTTACCTCTGCCTGCGTCTAAATTAAATGAATTAGGCATACTGACATATTTCAGTTCAATGTTGTATGTATACCAAACTGAGAAAAAAGTCATTCAAGCAGAGGATAAATCCGGATCACAAAGATAAATAAAAGATTTTTCGCTTACCTGTACCAGTTGATAATAGCAAGACTACTGCTGCGAGGAGAATAAATGAGACAGGCATTCTTTATTCTTCAAACATTTCAAGACTACTACGGCTACAAATGACAAAGAAAATGAATGGAACTGTGTTTAGCCATTGAGTATCAGTAAAGCCAACTTCGGTGCTACTTTTACCTTTAGAAATGGGAGTCAGAATTTAGAACAGCAGTCGTCTCGTCTCTTTATGTCTCTCGTCTTACATACCAATTCGAATCTTAATTCATGTTTCTTCATCCCTCTTCTATCTAAAAAAATGCATTCTTGTACAGCTTGGATGCTCTTGCCGTTAATACTATTTTGCTTTTTGACAATATGAAAATCTGACACTAGCAACGTCGGCGTATTTAACAATAATAATAATTTTCATGAATGTCAGAAGTTGAAGTTACCTTGCTTCAAGGTATTCTTATTCCGATCTAGGAAATTTTAAAACCATTTCAAATCTCTGCGTACATTTTCTCTTGTCAGTAGAATAATTAGTTACTACCTGCCAAGTATGCCAGAGTGTTTAACAGGCAGCCACAATGGATTCATCAATTTCGTCGTCTCTGACAATGAGTTTGCCTGCATTTATGCTTCGTACATGGAAAAACTACGTGCGTATAAGCTCATGGACGTTACTGCATCTAGGGACACGTTGATACGTATAGTTTTGTGTGTGATATACACTTACAAATTATGAATGGTTAACGTTGTTATTAAAACAAATAACATACCTGTGTAAACTGCCAAATAATAGGAAAGAATCCAAAAAGCTCATACCTAAAACCGCTGTATAATTCTGATTCATAAGCTGTCTTTTATCTCCTTTTTAATACCTTCAAAATTGTGAAAATGAATACCATCCTTTCTAAAGGTAGCACACAACACACAAGCAACCACCACCAGCAGCATATACTATTATTCAATTCAGGCGAAGCGATGGAGGTAGTCAAATATGTTCCATCCACTCCTACACGGTAGAATATTCATGAAACGTTGAAAGTGTTTTGTGATATATGGCGCATTTCATTCATTTCCTAAAGTTACCATCAATGTCATATTATTAAAACCAATAAATCTCTTCTTTTCATTCTATTTTAAGCAGCACCAACTTATACAAATTCTTAAAGCCTTTCAAAATTAAAATAAACATCTTGTTCTGTTTTTTTATGGAGCCATTGCACGCATCATGGCATCATGCTAGATTATTAGTATTTTAGATGCACGCCAACCTCTATGCTTACTTTTAATTCACCCTTCTGCGCCGAAACGAAAAATGGAATATATATACAAGTTGTATTTGCCTGTCGTACGTGACTCCTGTGTGCCTCTGACAAATCTCGCTTATTTATGGCACTGTAAGGTAATCTTATAGGGATTTTTAATGAGGATGGAGACAGAGAACGTGTGGCGTAAGGACAAGAAAATTACTGTTTTTATACAACTTATCTGGTTCCTTTTAGAGGGATACCCCAATCTTTAAAACTTTTTTTTGTCTGGAGGTGTAATGTTGCGCAATCCTTGATGTGATAAGCCTTATTTAATGTGTGATGTGGCAAGGACTATCCCTTCTTTTGCCCAATTCATCTGGCTTTACGTCATAAAGAGCGAACATAACTTTAACTCATAAAAACTGTGAGGCTTCTTCCCTTTCACCGTGTGGCTGTGCTACACCTGAATGAATGGGTCCAATAAAGAATACACAGGTACATACCCCAACCCAGGTATCATTTTTCAAGTTTACAGGAGTGATTTGTGATTTC
>JAHZNE010004481.1:0-17402 GCA_027744055.1 Callyntrura sp. NNG-2020 | reverse complement strand
GGACATGGACGGACACGGACACAATTTAGATTTTGTCGGACAGTTTCGGACATGTCCGAGAAGATTTTGTCGGACATGGACGGACATGGACAGTGAAAAACCTTGTCCGACTCACCCCTACTTTGTACTATCATTGAACTTGACGTGTGAAGACTAGTGAAGAGACTGTATGTTTTATTAGGATATTAAATTTAAAATGAAGAAGTGCCAAAATACACTTGCCTCGTATATTTTACAATGTTGTATATTTGTAAAGTATCCAAATTATACATGAATGCAATATAGATGAATTGTCATGTAAACATTAGCTACAGCACAGTCACGTCACATGTCCCTCTATCTACAAATGATTTTTTAAGTTTAAATATCTTTCTCTGCCGTGACAGTGATCTTATTACTGATGATGGTTTTATTGTTATTGCGTTATTACCATAAACCGATTTTATGCCGCGTGAAGTAACAGATATTTAAGATTTATACGTAATTCGTTTGTTAATAGATCCTTTGCAGTAGAAGGTACATGGTTTCATTAACAGTGACTCGTATGGATACTACATAATTCTAAAAATTACATATTGTATTAAAATACTTTTTTATTAATTATGTGTTAAAGCATTCATAGGCCCAAGAAAAAAAATCTTCAATAAAGTGTAAAACGTCAAATAAATCATCACTCATCATCATCATTAAGTGTAGCTTCTTTTGAGTATGTTTTTATTTATATGGATTTATATAGAACGCTAAAAAATATACATATATAAGCTCGTTAATTTTTTTTACAACTATTGACACGTGAGTATTCTTAAAACTATCAGGTTAATCTGTTTTTCCACTTCATTAAGAGCATTAAGAAAACTTTAATTTCTGACTGTTAAAATTAGCGTTCAGTATGTATGACGTGTGTAATTCTGCAATAATTTAACATCGTCATTCTAATCTGTCCATGTTAATTATCAATCGAGTAAAAATTGAGTATTTTTCATTCCCTACAAATTTATGGTAGGAATGCTAATAATCACGCTCTCTGGTACGTATAGCAGGTAAAATAAATATTAAACCCTGCAGGTCTCGTCGTCTGATTTATTTATTGATTCCTGCAAACGAAACAAATATGTAGTGGTCATCATGTTATTTTAAGCATTTTTCACCTTTCTCATCTACTTCAGCAAATCGTAAACTTAAAAATGTAAACTAATAATTTAATTTGAATACTCTCTTTTGTCATCATCTGCGTCTTTTCAGACGGAATTTTTTAAACTCTCACTCATACGATAATGTACCACTCAAATATACGATGCTGAAGTATTTAAAAAGGATAAATTGCTGTTTTGCTATTGATAAAAGCTTGTTTGATTATATTTTAAATGTAGAAACCATGTTTTTGGAAATACAAAATATATCTGCTGCAGATTGATGCCAAGATTACAAACTGCGACATTCCCACTAAATTTACGGTTAAGTACACTTAACCAAATAGATTCATAGTAAGAATACAAATATTGCGAAGATAAAGCAGAAAATAATAGAAACATTTTGGAGAAATACCCCACATAGTAAAAAAAGAGACAAGAAATGAAAAAAACCTTGGAATGCCATACTTTGCAAATTTACATTTTTGTTAATTATCTCTCACAGAGCATAAAACATTTTCATAGGCCATTTATAGTTCACGGCTTCATTTCGAATATCTGACATAACTTGGATGTTTACCCCCACACGGTTGACGGTTTTATTGCATTTGTGCAGAATTTTCCCCTTTTAATTCCACATGACAACACACAATATTTAATTTAACAGCAATACAAATATTTTAAGTAGCACTTTAAAAACAATTTACGACGGAAAATAAAATGTCACCGGTCACAAATAATTGAGTTGACAAGGTTTTGCTCGATTGCGATTTGTAATTATTATGCCTACACATAAAGCGCACTATCGGGATACAAACAACATTCTCATTTACCTTGTATGATGTAAGCAATGACATGCCATATTTTTCATCATGAAGGCAAAAACGTACTTTGTTAGGGGCAATAAGCACACAACTTTCTCGACATGAGATGCGCAAAACCAATTTCCGTGTGGTACATCATCCGGACATAAAAGTATTTCTAACGGGTGAAGTTGCCTATTAATCATACATGATGTCTCAATTTGGAGCGCAACTTACGAGGGAGCTAACTCGTGTGATGCATCTTGACGTCTTCGAAAAATGTTAAAGTGTAATAAATAGAGTAAATTGAGTTCAATAAAATTATCTACCAATAACACCAGCGTCTTCCAACGCTGAAATTTATGAGTCATTAGTCTGGAGGATAAGGGCGTTTCCCGGGAGTTACAACAGTACGAAGGCAAGGGAAAATTAAGCCTAATATATAATCCTGTATTTTGAACAGGCCTGCTGTTGCGTATAACGTAACTGCTAGTGTATTGTGTAATCTACCTTGCTCGCTTTATGTTATCACGACACATCATGCGTTGAAATAGTACAAAGGATAAATGTGATAAATAGCTAATGCTTAAAGTAGGTACATGCCTTATGGGGTTATGATCTGCTGTTCGCATAACAAACTCGTAGTGGATAACTTGTACGTAACCCCCGACGTTAATATTGATTTATTGAACAGTACGTACACGGTTTCGTATAGAGAGGATTTTTCGATCGCTTCGACATGCAACACTCAGTAAACTTTCCTCGTAAGCTACTTTCACCCCAGGCAGACAGGTAATGGAAAAAATAAGTGGTTAAGTTACGGGTTAATGGAAAATGTTGAAATGGAAAAGGCTTTAAACAGAAAAAGCTTTAAATCTGATGTGTCAAATGTTGGAGTACAATCGACTTTCTCTAGATATGAATAGATTGAACTCTCGCCTTAATAATTATCCGCCAGTGGCAATTTTCTCGTGCTCATAGAATCATGACACGTGCTCTGTATGAATCAATAAGGAAAAAAACTAATTCCGATTCCGCGTTTACAAGGGTCTGAGCACTGAGCACCAGAAGTGTTTCCAACAGTAAGATTTTATGCATATTAGTACCGATGTAGCACTGGTTTAATATTACCACAAATCCCAAAAAGTCACAAGATTGAGTTCTGAAAAAAATAAAATGTCTTGTGTCATTTTATATACACCACATAAAGTCATACTCATTACTACGATATTGCGGATGTAGTCATCTTGGTTTTTATCCAATTATTCGGTACGCGGTAGGTACTTACCACTTGCGGATTACTTCACAATTTTCAATCAAATAAATAATTTCGTCTTTAAATATGAGCTTCCAGCTCTCATGAATACAGATGACATGATTATTATTATAATATGATTCATGTAATGTAAAGCACCAATGAACTGTACCAATGCAACTTAATGTATGTAGCATCTTAACACTATCTAGTAAAAACTGGATAAGGCAAAGTTATGTGGAACAAATATGGGAATGTGGCATTTTATTTTAGATTGAACTCTCGCCTTAATAATTATCCGCCAGTGGCAATTCATTGTCGTTTGTCGTATGAAACCAAACCCAAAAAGTGGAAACTGCCTGGCTGGAGATGAGTAAGGCTGTATGAAGGAAATATGGAATAGGAGAAAGCACATCGGACATGTAATACTTGATACTTTAATGTTGTTAAATAGTGGTACCACCGGGAAATCACTTCTTACCAAACTTCAGCGACACCGCAAATTAATTAAAATGGACGCCTAAAATGGTAGGCTTTCGCTCGCTTCATTTACCGTATAAAACGATGGCTCGGTCGGTACGAATTGATTTAATATTGTCTACCCACGTCATTTGTTTTTTCTTACACGCTATCCACATACTCTCGAATCGACCTGGCTTTCTCCTCTTCAGCTAGTCTCTATTAACCGAAATTTAATAGAATTTACTTCTTCTACTTCGAGACTCTTAAAGAAGCGAAAGTAGACTTATGGGGAATCATAAGTGGCATGGCGTAGGTGGCATGGCATAAGTGGCATCATAAATATACAGTTGCAAAGATACAACTACGTGCTTAGCTTCACCCAACGTATTTGCTATTATTCATTGTTCAGTTTGTTCAATAACTTACAGCCATATTTTTATTTAATTATTACAACTAAGCTCACCATCTACCTGAAATTGAACATACAATACATTTTTCATTATATTCCATTACATCTGGAACTGTTTTGTAAGCTGCAAAATTGAACGGGAAGATTTTGGTGGAGTGAGAAAAGCAGAGTTGGTAGTGATATTGAAGTTTAATAGACATCCTTTCAAGTAATTATATTTTCTAGGACGTGCTGTATCTGTGAAATATTTACTAATGAATAAAACCACAAGGTTTGTGTTGTAATGAAACTTTCCCTGACACCCCCGCAATATTTTAACGTAACATTAGAAGCTCAGTCGTAAGCTCTTTTAAAATAAGTGCTCTCGAATGAGGCACCACTTGAGTAAATTTACGTATAATGCTATAACCATCAAGGAAAACCAATTCCTTTGTCTCGTTCTCCTTCTTTCAATACACAACGTTTTACTTTTACGTTTTTCTACACATGTATAATTGCACGTATTCCGTAGAACATGCATACTTGTATTCCACAAGGGTTCACAATTCGTAACTTGTCTTCGTTCACAATTGTGGTAAAATGTAGAAGAAATTAGAGAGAGATCTCCACATTACATGAAATGTCATTGTTAAGGTGTCGTAGTAGCATTGTCTATTTCTACTGAAATCTTTACAAAATTTCAACACTTCTGTTTAAGCAATAATCTTCTTATATCCCACAATTTATGCTGTGAGGTCAGCTTAAATTAAGACTTCCTCGTCATACAACCAGCCTGTATCTAGAGAACTACATACGTCTAAATTGAAGTGGTCGATGCTTACATCATTTAAAAAATGAACTCCTACATTCACCATCTTCATAAAGGCATGCCTGGCTATTAAATTTTGTTAACAGCGCTAGCAACATCGCCACAACTGCAAAACTGGAGAAAAAAATTGTTCTACGGTCGAATTTCCTATCGTACCAAAAAGTTATCTTCTAATGGAATGTACCTCTTCATCAAAGCAAAATACCTCAGGAAAACTGCTTTTTAGGCCCCATGTCGTCAAAGTCGTGCAGTCAACAGCTTTTGTAACCTTTTCGAGCAAAAAGGAAATAAAAAATGTAATAATCAGCGACGCGATGCCGTTGAATTAACGTTTTCAGACACCACTAACCATTAAACTTGGTCATGTTTCCTACGCACTCGTCCATTCATATTTGAACACGCTGCTGTGGAAATGATGATGACGATGGTCACATGGACGAGAAAAAGTTTATTAACCGTAACCGCAAATATTTTATTAAATTGCTGTTAATCTCTAATGAACATTAGTAGCTATCTCTCTCTCTCTCTCTCTCTCTCTCTAACTGGCCAAACCATACCGCAAGATTGATCAGTGTGTGCTTAAATTACAACATTGTTCTTGAGAAGGTTGTCCAATTTTTTGCACACTCCTCTAGCATTCATCATTGTCATTGTCATCGTCGTCGCTGTCGTCCGGTACTGCAACTGTACACGTACTTCATACAACTTGTTAGGCACCTACACCACCAGAGCATCAGGACAAGTCCATTATTATCAAGACTATATCTCTTTTTATCAATTTCAGCCTCTTGGGCAATAGTACTTGAGTATGTAATATGCAGTTGCATCGAAACTCGAAGAAACAATCTCTTTTTTATTCAAATCATCTACCCCAACCCAAAAATTCACAGCATTGTTTATGTACAAAACATATTTCTATCATCGTCATTATTTAATATAATTGTAACCAAACATAAGCAACATCCCCAATAAAATATATATCTTGACTTCAATATACATACATTAAAATTATAATTGTTCTTTTCGGCAGATAATGATGATGGTGAATACCTAATTTGAATTTATTAGATTTCCAATTTATTGTGTGTCGCGTCACGTAATAAGTAATAAGCCGTTGGCCGTCCGCATGAAATGAGTAGTTCATGAACACGATTTTTTTTTGCAGAACGATGTACCGTCGTCAACCGTCGTCGTGTACCTACGATAAAAGCAGCATAAGACGTTGTCCATCACCCCCTGCCTGCTTGTTGTTAGGAATTGAACTATAATTCCCCTTGCTGGTTTTGTGGAAGGATGTGTGTGTACCTAGACGCAGGTAAATGCTAAATACTTGAAAGCAACAGCGTACAATTGACAATTAGGTAACAATCGTTACCACCATGCCATCACAGAAAGTATTTATCATCCGCGTAGACGACCAACTGATTTCTGTAGTGTTTATAGGAAGTAAATATGTAAAAAAAAATAAAAAAGAGTTAAAAATATGGCAAGAATATCCTCGTCGTTCGTTTTTTTGTCTTTGTCCATCCCCTTTCTCTCCTGCTGTTCAAGTACGACAGATACTAATAGCAATTTTATTTTATATTTCTTATCATCATCTGGCATTAAATGTGTGTTATTATATGGGTAGGATTAGATACACCTAGTTTATTGGAGGAAGAAAAATCATGATCACGTCAAATGATGATACCTCTGCATATGCTTTATAGGTAACGGCGTAATGGGACAAGTATGAAATGCGACGATGACGATGTTATTACTACTATCAAACAGCTACCTTTTTTACCTTGAGTCCTGATTCATATAAAGCGCATACCACCAATAAGAAGATTATATTTTGCTAGCTGTTATACCGTTGACCGTATTCTCCTGAATTAAAAAATGTATTTAAAAGATTCAGATAACGACAGTTGAAATTATTTGTCTTGCAACTAATTTGGGTTTAAATAAAAAAGATTAAATATTTGAAGTTATAACCGCAGCCTTTTTGAGGCAGCTGTCATTTTTGGCGAAAATACGGTATCTCGTCGAGAGTCAAAACTGTTGACGTCGAAGTTGATGGTAGTGTTGAGCATGACCTTCAAACTTTACTCAATACATCTTCTAGTTGTTGCCCTAATCTAGTATTGTTTGTCATCGTCGCAGTCAGTAATCGTCATTGTGGAAAAGAACATACAGAGAGACGGCTACACACACATTAGACAATGTTGCCTGAAGCCTGAGAGAGAGAGAGAGAGAGAGAGAGTGAGATGCAAAGAGCACAAAATACACGCATGTAGGAGGAGGAGGAGGAGGTGATCACGTAGCACGGGGAATACGAGGAACGGACACACGCCAAATATAATTTAGAAATGACCAAGACCAAAGTCATTATCATTCATAATAATAATCATAACAATCATAATAAATATTTTAAAGAGTATCTACAAGAGAGGGAAGGTACGAACAACACAGGTAGTGTGTGTCATGTGCAATGCATTTCATCTTCCACCACCATACCACCACCACCTCAAGAAAAACGCGATATATTCTCTACCTTCCTGAGCTAAGAGCTGTTTTTTGTGTCGCTGGAAACGCACAGCGACAAAGATGGCTGATGAAAATCCCCATGACAAATTGTGCCGTTGAACAACTCGTCAGAAAGGATTAGTCAGCGCCGGCACACTCTCTGTGTGTACCAGTTCAAGTATAGCACCTTTAGGCAGCAAAGTTAATTTGTCGTCGTGGCGGATATCTACGACAACGACGATCAATTGATAAATGCCTCAATTTAAGGTTAACAATTATAGGTACTCAACTCAATTAAGGAACTTCCTTGCAAAACAACGAAAACGCTTATTATTATTATTATTATTATTATTATTATTATTATTATTATTATTATTATTATTATTATAAATAGAAAAGAGGCAGGGAGAGTCTACCAAGGCAGGATATCTTTCCAAATTTTAGACGGAATCCGTCAATATCCGCGTCACTTTATTCTGCGAAGAGCTAAATGAACGATAAGAATTATAGCCATTAGCATGAATATATATGCATGTAAATGCTCTTTGTTTGCTGCTTATCTCACGGTCATTCCACACAGTTCAAAGCTTCTTTTTTATCATATCAGTGATGTCATGTTGGTGAAATGCGTATTTTTGTTGGAGCAATCTGCTCTTGTTGTTATTGCTAAACTTCAGATATTGACTAAACTCATTTGCATCCCCGCTATTGCTTAATCTATTTTACAATTTAGATTAGGCTTTTTATCTTTTTTAAACAGAGGCTCAGGCTTATGCCCTCGCATTCTTTTTTTTTCATCGTAATTGCTTCTGATGGATTTTTAAAGGAGAATCCTGAAAAAATGAGCGCGTAGAAACGTTCAATTTTCAGCAACCATGATGGGGCCTCCTTCATGGAACAGTATTTCCCTCCAAAAAGCTGAATAGGTCACCGGACACCGACTTCCACGAATATGAAGGTCAGTCCTTTTCTCTCCATTTTGCCATGCAGAATCTACACGTTGTTCTTTCAAGTCATCCGTATTTCAGAGCATCATCGAGTTTTCTAGATTGTGTGAGAAGCCGGCTTCTGTTGTACAAGGTACTAGGTAGGTACACGAATACAAGTCTTATTTTTTTCTGAAGCAGCTACCTACACGTACAGAATCGATGGGTACATTTCACACGTAGTCATTCGCAGTTTGTCGATTCCTTTCATTCAGTCCAGTTAGTCTTTGTGTTCATTTCTGTGGCAGAAACAGAAGTAAGTAGCTTCGACCATGGACTATCAAGTACCAAAACGACTGGCAAGATGACCTACCTGAAAAAAAAAATTTCTATCACCCTAATCAAGATGTACAAGATCTTCTCTCGTTTCACTATATATCCTCCTAAATATAATATGTATTTATGTGTGTTCCTAGATTGAGTCTATACAGAGTACACACAGAGAGGGCTAATAAAATATGCCCTTCCAAATCTGTGTGCGGAGCATTAATCTAGCATACCCCAAGCATTGTATTATTGTTGCTGTTTATTTACTGTTTCACAAAATTTATGACGGTCCTCTATATAACTACACAATCCACAATTAGTGGTAATGACAATGGAGAGGTTGTTGTATTTTTTGGTGCATGCTTGTATATTTGTTTTAGTGAAGTGTTTGTTTTACACAAAATAATGTTTTGTTTGTTGGAAGCGTACAGGAACAACACGCAGTGACGAGCCTGATAATAAGATTAAGGCCCCTGCCAACATGGGATCTCTAGTTTGATTAAAGTGTGTAATATGCTGCTGTATGGATGAATGTGTGTACACCTTCAGTTTGTAATAGGTGCTCATGTGAAAGGATAATGGACCTGGATGAAATCATTATTTACGATCTGATCTGATATAATGCGGACAATAATATTAATCACATCACTCTCCGTCTTGTGCTGGTGTTCACTGACATATATTTATTAGTATAACCATTCATTTATTCCACTCTCTCTCTCTCTCTCTGTCGTTCCTTCCTTCCTGTTCTGCTGGTCATTGACAGGCATCATATCATCATGATAAAGTGGACAGGGGAGCGTGGTCATATAAACTGCCTATTGAAAATCCTTGGTTTACTGGTCTTCTCTAGTCGTAATATATGGAATTTTATGGCTCATTGCTAAGTAAATTGATAGTTGGCGTCATATTAGGATGATGATGTTAAAAAATTGCTGGTACATACACAGGTATATTAATATGTGTGTATTGTGCATAATATAAAATGTTTCACAACGGAAATAATTAGATTAAGTTCATAGGTGGTAGCAGCGGTGGTGGTGCGGTGCGGCATCATCGTCGTCTCTGAGGGAATGTCGTTGAGTGGATGGATGGATGGATGATGGTTAGTGTGTAGGCCAAGCATACATTCCTTGTGGGACAGAGAATATTCAAGTAGACGAGTGTAAAAGAAAATTAGGTAGCGTGGATGACTTACATCTATATGACATTTGCAAAACTTCATGGACGCACATTTCAGTGAGTGTGCGTAGCAATTAAGTGCCTCGTATGTACCTTTGTACCAAATTTGAGCTTTTTAGCATTTACTGTTTTATAATAAAAAGTTTTTTCTGGCTTAGCTGCTATGTTGATGAGAAGCGACGGAAGCGTGTGTACGTCAATATGCCGAAACCAGCCTAGCTATAAATAGTAAATTGACTAAAACCACATTTCAAATGGAATCATCCTGTCAGAGTTAGAAAGGAACAGAGCGTTTTCCGATAGAAAGATACTGGTAATGAATACTTTTATAATTTTTGTATGAATTATAGCATTTTGTACGAATATGATAAAACAAGTTAGTACAGACAGATCAGTTGTCAAAAACCAAAATACATAAACCTCGCTCAAATTTTTAAATTGCGCCTTATTTAAATTTCACCTCTTTCCTGTTAAATTTTAAAAGGAGCCCGTTTGAAATGAACAATTGGAGTGGGGGTGCGAATCCCAATGTTGGGTTCACATCGAACCCTTAAGAATCCACTCTGGAAGACCAACCGGACGGCGCCACAGACAGAAGCTACCATAGCATTACAGTGCTGCATCGTCTAACAACGTGTTCATCAGCACCGCGTCAACTCATTTTGCGTATAGATATGTACATATTTAATTTTCCTATAGCGTTACCTACTTACACCTAATTGCATGTATACACATATTATTAGCTCTCCTGCGTCAGCTTAGGCGTTTGATGCTGCTTCTTAAAAGCAGCATCCAGTCAAAACGTACCCTTGAGTTTAGTATTCCACCACTATTGCACTTCCTTTCTTTTTCTCTTCTTATCTATAAATACATCTACTCCATAAATTTATCCAAGTAAAAAGCCTCACAAAAAACAAACTGGACATAAATGAAGACCTACGTACCTACTCACTGTGGCCATTTTGACGCTGTCACTGATAACTGATACCAAATTTAAGATACTTAGCAACTCTCATTAAATACGAACAAGTTTTCAATCACCACTTTTTTGCCAGTCAGTAACAAGTGATTTTTACGAGCATTACACTGTCAATGACATCACTACTTCACCTAATTGCGCATTTTTATGGTACCCCTTTACAATTTCTCTATAAACTTATGAGGCAACGCTACAGTCAGTGCGTACAGCTGGACAACCATGCATCCTTCACGTATACATTAAGCATCTACAGAGAAAAATGATATGTGACATATCTATATCTCCATCATACCATTTAATGTCACTTCCTTTGAAATCCTGTAAATACATTATGTGGGGTCTTCCGTGAAAAAAAGCTCCTCAAATCGACTGTATTGATCTTTATGTGTGCCGTATGCATTTTGTTTTTTAAGCCAAAATGTTTTAAAAGAGAATCATTCGTATTTAGTTCTGCCCCACAACCCATTTCAGCCCAACCCCGCCCGGGATCCCAGAGGGAAAATAAAATGGAAATAGTTTGCCAAGTAATTGTGCTCACGACTCATAGAACAATCAATCATGATATAAAATTCGACATTTTGATCTTATTGCAATGTATGAAAATGGATGGGTTGCAAACAAAATAAACAAGCAAGCAATTTTCCTTTTTTTATGTGACAACTGATGCATGTCTGAATGCACGCAAT
Source organism: Callyntrura sp. NNG-2020 (assembly GCA_027744055.1). NCBI lineage: Eukaryota > Metazoa > Arthropoda > Collembola > Entomobryomorpha > Paronellidae > Callyntrura > Callyntrura sp. NNG-2020. Next base: position 5,927 of record JAHZNE010004481.1, on the reverse strand, counting down.
CTTTCAGTAAGTGTAAGTATGTAGTGGAGTGTAAGTGTAATAACCGGAGAAAATGTGCCCCACACAGGGAAAATAGTTTCTTCACTTTGATTCCTCCACTGACTACGTACAACATGCCTCTCGCTTCTTGTAAGTACGTAGAGAGAGAGAGAGGATATATATCGGGAGAAAATTGTTAACTCATCAACATCACGTAATACATATTATTAGTACCTGGTACACTTTCTGTATAAAATGTGTGCCATGCCACGCCACATTTCACAAGAATCCGGGAGCAGTAAACCTATTCTGCAAAGTGGAAACCAAAAAGGGTTCTTACAGTTCTTACAGGAAAAAAAACCTTGCGTCTTCTGGCACAAGCTCGCATTCAAATCCCATCTGAAAATATTATGTAAACTAAACTCCTCTATACGTATGGGAATAATATGCAACATTTTGTGACATAACACATAAGCGATAATATTAATATATACTATATACGTAGTATGAGATACGTAGGTAGCAGGTATGCAACTTCCAGGTTACTATCAACCTAAAACGTCAATATAGGTTTATGTGGCTTACGCTTTCATACTTGGCAGCCTCGTCATTGAAAAAGCGTGCGGCGGAGTGTTAAGTTGGTAAAAGAATGCACAAGTTTAGATCTGAATGGGATTCTGCTCACAAAAGCAGTAATAATCATAAAGCAGGAAAAATGTTTACAGGTTAAAAATTATGAAAGGTAAAATAATTGTAAAAGCACTTAACACGACCTGTAAATGTACGCCTCTGATTTTTGCTACTAGGACTGTTTTAATGTTTTGAGGGACTCAATTAGGCCCGTTTTTGTTTTGTAGAGAAAATATTTGTGAATTTCCATTATTATAAATTCAATTCATCCAGTTATTAATGATTTGAACGGGGAGTTAGAAAAAGAAAAACAAAAATCATAACTTTTTTGTAGCATTCGATAGATTATAGAGAAAGCAAATTGTGAAGACGGAAAACTCGTTTTCGGTATCATGTCATAGTTTTCCCACATTCGAAAAATAATCGAACTAAAATCAATCACTACTATTGAAAAATGAATATAAAATGATAAAGCGAATACATAAATGATTTAGCAAAATATCTCTGCGTTTTAGACACTGGAAACGACTATGTGTAATTTAAAAGCATAAACGAACATGGATATAAATATTTAAGTCTTACACAACAACACATATTGTTTGCTTGTCTTTATCGTCATCAGAAATCAGAAGAGGGAAAAGTATTGTGCTCGCAGTTTGTTGCAAGTCTTTATATGCAAAATTAACATTTTATGAGCGTGTTCACATCGTCAAATTATCATATCTACGGCAGTAACAAGGCAGCGTTCAGCATTTTGATTAAGAAAGTATTGACGAAAATGTTCGCATAAAGATGATTTTCAATATTTCATAATTTCATTAATTCCGTAGAAAAAACCAACGTGTGATTCCCCAATAAACTGAGGTTGACGTTAGATTTCAGTAGTGCTTCTAGCGAAATTTCTACAGTTGAGAGAATTAAGATATTAGGTGTATATAGTTCAAAAGTTAAGACGGTAACCTTATATACATTTTTAATTTGCTACTTTATCTTTTCCCAGAGATTCTTAAACTGTTAAATGTTTGAAAAAATCATTTGCCATTAGTGAAATGACGAATGGCTGTTCAGTAGCATGGCCAGCATTTTTTTAACTCATTTTTACAACAACGCAAGACAGATTCAGACGAATTTGAAAAATGATACGATTACAAAGGTCAAATTGTTTGTTGTTGTTGCGAGAACGTAACACCGGTGGTCATGCACGTACTACACTCATTTTAATGATGTCAGATGTGTGTTTTGGCTAGATCGTGTGAAGTATGTGTAAGCTTATCGGTCACGACCGTCGGGCCACTTATAGCGATTGACTAGTGACGTTTTAAAAGATAATCTTGTTGTAGTCATCCCAATTAACATGGTACGTACAACATATATTCATATATATATATATTCTCTATGCATTTCTATATGACCGATTGTTTACGTCTGTTAGCCAATATTATGAAGGAAAAAAGAAGGACCGAGTCCAGGGCCTCCGTTTGCTCGAAACGTTTGGTGATGGAATGGTCCGAGTAAAAATGTTCTAATATCTAGAATTAATAATTAGAATTTTAGTTAGATGTATATGGAGCGCTATATAAATAACCTAAAACTTATACTAGCTTGTTTGAAATTATGGAATTACTACTCAGAGGCAATATGAAACACGAAACCACATCCAATAAGTTTACCACATACAGGTATACCTGTAATAATGATGGGAGAAAATGATGAGAGTTTTCCGTTTCACCTATTCTAAAACTGTTCCAAAACGCTGAAAATAGCGCTCGTTCAATAAGCAAGGCATGTACTGCTATGCTAAAGGTGATCACTGATCAGGTATCCAGCCAAGCCGCAAAAACTTTGAGTTTTCAAATATATAACATATAGTATTTAACAGAGGATAGCTAAAGTATGTATATTCATGTAAATTTCAAGAATTTCATTAAAATGCATTCATTAGTTCTAATGTCTAATGTCATTCATTGTTTGGCGAGTGTCACGAGTTTCCAGAGATGTGCTCCAGAAATGAACCAACGTTACGCCTATTAGTTATATTGCAGGGAACATAAATCTATATCATCTTTGAGACTCCCTTCCCTCTCACATAATTAATTATCTTTGTCTTCTACCTCACGTCAGGAAATTATGACCCCTACAGAAGAATGGCATTGAGGAAAGAACCGTTCCATCTACAGATATGTTCACTTTAGCGAGGGAATACACTGACATTGTGAATAAAGCCTTGCTGTATTTACTGCTGTTAATGTTAATGAAATAGATTAACCAAATAACACAGTAGTAATTAGAAATGCCACCGAATGTTGCTAGGCCGGAGTGAATGTTCCCTGGTACAATTGAAAACACATTCGACAATTTCAAAATACCTCTAACGCCAGATAAACAACTATCGTACATTTAATCAAATGAAGATATAACCCATACATAAATGATATAACCCATTACAACATTAACATAGCAACAATGCATTACAGACAGCAAACTGCAAATGAAAAATGAAGTTCATAATTCCTTCTTTGATGTATGGTACCTAACTAGTCCGTTTATATGGAGGTGACCCCTCCCTACTAATGAATACCGAATTTTCAGATTTCAATACGTTTTCAACTGAGAATCATACTATCCATTTTGAACTGTGATTTCTGGTGGTGTTTCAACGGGTCGATGTCATGTATGTGTTTGGAATATCGGAATATCCCACTGTGCCTTTTCACCAAGTTGGAGCTTTTACATGTAAAGTAGGAAAATTGTTTGGTTTGGTATCTTTGATATTTTGGAGCTGGTTTCCCCGGAAGCTCCACTATAGGAGGTTCACAACGAGAGGTGACCTCATTTCAACTCCCGAAAACAGAATGTGAAAATTTCTGTCAGTTCTTGAGATACACAACTTGTTCATGGTTTCGCGGTTTGGAGCCAGTGGCGGCCGCCGACGGGGATCTTTTCGTCACTTGCCTACGTGTATGCTGTTCAGGTTTCCATAAAATTTTGTGTACAACTGGTTTACTAGCATTTTTGAGACGTTAGTTCCAATTGGAACGAACCCTTCGAGAATCGATTTGTAATGATATGAACATGACGAACCTTTGCCGTAAAAATTGGAACTAATTTTTGGGACAATTAACGAAATATTCATATTTAGTGTGTCTTCATATGTAGTGATGACGAAGAGGACGGGTTCTAAAAAAATTGGTATAGAATAAATATGGTGCTTTCCAGCATTGCAAATATGGCGCCATTAAAAACTCGACATGACGGTATTTTAGGAATGCCGTGTATAAATAAATGAGGGTTTAAATTTAATTGGTGTTCACACAATTAGCCTTCTGGAGCAAAAAGATTAAATAATTAGAATACAGTTATATTTACAAAAATGATTAGGGTAAATAGCAAATAACTTTGGGGATTTTTTTTCAAAAAGTTAATTAACGATTTAATTGCATGTTAATTAAATGTTAATTATCTCAAGGAACCTGCACGGGCCAGGCAAATGACACATACATATATGCGGAATATCCCTGAGAAATATAAAAAGTCAGAGTTTACTTGGGCCCGTGCTGGATTCTTAAGATAATTAGGATTTAATTAACATGTAATTACATCGATAATTAACATTTTGTGAATTCTTTTCTTCCTAAAGGCATCTGCTACTTATCCCAATAATATTTATACATGTAACTGTTGCCTTATTACTATAACTAACTCCTTTAGCTCCAGAATGTTTAATAGTGAAGCAAAAACAGCAACGACACCAGTAAATTTTGTCTTATGTACCATCATCACTACACGTGAAGAGAGACTTTAGAAAATACAAATATTGCGAAGATAAGGCAGAAAATAATAGAAACATTTTAGAGAAAAGCCCCACACAGTAAGAAGAAAACTTCGCAAAATTACATTTTTGTTAATTATCTCTCATAGGGCACAGTGCATTTTCATAGAGAGCATTTATAGGCCATAGTTCTTGGCTTCATTTCGAATATCTGACATAACTTGGATGTTTACCCCGCACGGTTTTATTGCATTTTGACATATAATTTTTTTCCTTTTTAATGCCACATGATAACACACAATATTTAATTTAACAGCAACACAAATGTTTTAAGTAGCACTTTAAAAACAATTTACGACGGAAATTAAAATGTCACCGGTCACAAATAATTGAGTTGGCAAGGTTTTGCTCGATTGCGATTTGTAATTATTATGCCTACACATACTTAAAGCGCACTATCGGGCTACAAACATTGAATTCTGTACACACGGATAAAAAGGCAGAGTCGACGTAGTAAACATCATGTCAATTAATAACGACGAATTACGGGTTTTTTCGAAGAAAACTTTTCCTAGATGAAGGGCCATTCTCTTTTACCTTATATGATGATGCAAGCAATGACCTGCCATATTTTACATCATGAAGGCAAAAACGTACTTTGTTAGGGGCAATAAGCACAACTTTCTCGACATCAGATGCACAAACCCAATTTCCGTGTGGTACATCATCCGGACATAAAAGTATTTCTAACGGGTGAAGTTGCCTATTAAGCATACATGATCTTACGCCTTGTCTCAATTTGTAGCGTAACTTACGAGGGAGCTGACGCAAAATGATGCACCTTGATGTCTTCGGAAAATGTTAAAGTGTAATAAATAGAGTAAATTGATTTCAATAAAATTATCTACCAATAATACCAATCTACCGTATCTTCCAACACTGAAACTCATGAGTCTGGAATATCAAGAACGTTTCCCGGGACGTTGCGTATAACGTAACAGCTAGTATATAATGTAATCTACCTTTGTCGTTTTATGTTATCACGACACATCATGCCTTGAAATAGTACAAAGGATAAATGTGATAAAGAGTTAATGCTGAAAGTAGGTACATGCTCCGTTATTTGCTTAACAAACACTTGTGTTTTAGCTGTAGTGGATACCTTGCACGTAACCCCCGACGTTAATATTGATTAATTATTGAACTCTACGTACACTGTTTCGTATACAGAGAGGATTTTTCGATCGCTTCGAGATGCAACACTCAGTAAACTTTCCTCGTAAGCTACTTTCACCCCAGGCAGACAGGTAATGGAAAATATAAGTGGTTAAAGTTACGGGTTAATGGAAAATGTTGAAATGGAAAAGGCTTCAAACAAAAAAAAAAGCTTTAAATCTGATGTGTCAAATGTTGGACTACAACCGATTTTCTCTAGATATAAATAGATTGAACTCTCGCCTTCATAATTATCCGCCAGTGGCAATTTTCTCGTGCTCATAGAATCATGACACGTGCTCTGTATGAATCAATAAGGAAAAAAACTAATTCC
>JAHZNE010004480.1:0-29773 GCA_027744055.1 Callyntrura sp. NNG-2020 | reverse complement strand
GATTAACCACCACTATTCCTATAATATCTCTTCTCAGTATCAAGTTTTGAAAAATGTGTTTATGGCAGGCTTCCCTGATAACAACTCAAAGATTTAGTGGTATAAAGCAACATACATATATAGTGTGTATGGTTTGCTGTGTAAGTGTATCCAGTCCCACCGCCCGAAGAAGAACAAGTTGGTCCCTTAAAAAAGTTTCACCCCATAATCCTATAAAATGTTTTGACAGTTTGTTTACCTTTTGGATGGGTGAGTTAATCATGGCACTTTTTTTCCCAAAAAGTAGACACAAGTGAAAAATAAAAGAAGTTGAGATAGAAAGAAGGAAGTTTACCCAGTTAAAAACTATAATGTATGTAGACTGACACTACTGACAGCTACTGTTAGTTTATTTGGGTACAAATGGAAGGAAAAGCCACTGAGAACGTGATAGATGCAGAAGCACAAAATCACTTTTCTTTAGCACCGCGCTGTAAAGCCTTTTAATGAGGAACTTTGTCTTCTTAAGAGAGGATACGAAGAAGTTTTGTAGGGCTGGTGTGCAGCGTGGAATATATATACTCACATTTACCTTTTTAACTACCGGGAGAAGGAATCGATCTTTCGGAGAAGAGTGTGTACTACTTTTATGTCAATATATTTTACGGGAAACGCGGCATGGTACTCGCCACCTCTGAAATATTCAAGTTTGATGATGGTAAAGTAAAACAGTCAAGAGAGGATGAGGGTGATGGTAATGATGAAATTTAATGAGCTTCGTTTTCTTTACAAGGACTCATTTTTTGTGTCGTTCCACTAGGGTTGAGGTTACTCATTTTCAGTGACAGAGCTTCTGTATAAAGTTTAACAAATATATTTACTCTCAATATATGTCCTGTAAGTACACACCGAACTATAAGTGGAATGAAGTATGTAGCCGTGTTGATACATAAATATTTTAGATTTCACAAAACTGCGCGATGATGTTCATCAACGCTTCTTCGAAGTGGTTACCACATCAATCTAATAGGAACAATACTGGTAAGAAGGAAACATTTAGTTGGCAAATTATAAAATGTGAAAACAGCGCAGAGGTATGATTTATCAAGATCTGCTGTAAGTGAAAAAAGAAAACAGTAATTTGTGTTGAAATGTCTTCGCAGAATCATTACTAGAGCACAGTAGCTCGTCAGGAAAAAAACAAAAAATGTTTCCATTTCCCCCTCTACAAAATATTGAAAAGCGTACAATAAACTGGTAATGTGCTTTTATGCGTCGACGTCTCATTCTCTTTCTATTTCTCAAGACAAAAACCCTCACTCAGGACGGGGGGAGATGATAGAATGTTGTTACGGAAGAAAATGAGCACTGTTTTTCTTCTACTGAAATCCTAAAAAGTATTACACTTAACGGGATACCTTTGCCGACGTCGTAAAAGTCAATTTTCTCGGGCGGCGTGGAAGGGAGGTAAATAAAAAATGGAAAATGAGCAGCGAAAGGAAATGAGTTAGAGTTAGCGATGCTATTTTGGCAAAGACGCGATGATAGATTAATGTTTACAAGCCAACATGGTAACGAAGGAGGAAGGGCGAGTCTTCATTTGTATGCCGCTAACAATTCCAGAGAACCTTTGCGTATCGCTTAAACAAGGAATTGTGCGTCGGTTCATGAATAATTTTGGCTCTTTCCCGTTCTGCAAGATAGACTCTGAGATGGTAGGAAATTGCAAATGCTGATCTGATTACGACGAAGAGAGCGAATACCTGTTCTGATATTGAACGTCATCTATTTACAAATACGGATGAGGAGAGAAAAAAGCGAAAATGAAATTTCTTTACAAAGCAACACAATAAAAGCACAGTATCGACGACAGGCTGTTTTGTTGCTCTGCATTTTGGTCCACCACTTTACAGAGAGATAAAGAGCGTCAAGCAAATAAGGAGATTTGCCGGTATCTGCGTGAAGACGTCTCAGCCAAGAAATCCTGGAGAGCGACCCAAGTCACACACAAATCAGAAATACAAAATACACAAGGAAAACAGTATAGGGTTATTACGTAGCACACCGCCAGCTACCTATACGAACAACAGCTAAGTTTTCTTATTAAAATTTGAAGTAATAATGTGTTTTGCATTCAAAGCATGTCCATAAAATGAAATTTGAGATCCTTTCAGGAGTCTGAACCGACGAACTACTGACTTTACTTGTTCTGCTTACCTTTTTGGCATTGTAGCTCGTTTCTAAGTATATTCCTACATGCTACTCAGCGGCTATTATTACCACGCTGTCGTATTCTCTCATCAGTTGATGAACTGGAAATGTGTTGGTTACACTTACATACGCACACATGCACATTTGATCGTCCTCATGATAGTCATCTTCTAAGCCGGCTTCATATGAAACATCGTTCATCATTCCATTTGTATAAATGAAAGGCACGTAGCCCCATTTGACATTTGCTCTTGTCAGCAAGCACTAACCTGAACATTTTATACAGACACTCTAATAGTACAAAGGTAGTGAATTAAGTTGGTGGAAAAACTGGTAATGAGTTATGGAGAGCAATCGAAGAAAAAAAAATAGTATCGGGAACGGAACAAAAAATGGTTTTGTTTTCTGCAGCAATCAAACTTTCGTTTTCACTCGAGAGACCCCAGCAATATCTACCTTCCTAATAGGTTTATAGCTCTCTGTATACGAACCAGTTGAAACAGCATACGTAAGTATATAGATAGTCTAGTTATAGGTACCGCGGTTTATAAAAATAATATACGGTCTGTGATATCAAAGTCTGCTGCTGCTGCTGCTTCCACCACTACACTGCTACTGGCATTTAACCGAATTAATTGATTTTTGTTTTATCTGACATCAAGATGTAGTTGTTCTTTTAGGATTCATGAAGATATCATTTAATCAAAGTCTACTTGATATTATTTTTGCAGTGGTTCTACTTCTCTCTCTCTCTCGCTATACGTACCTGCATTAGTTTAATTGATGGTGGAACTGGTACTCCCTCCTCCCCACTTTACCATTTGCTTCATTTATCATTTCCCTGGGAGAAGAACACCACATTTATAGATGGACTTTTAAAACGTTTTGCGCACTGCATACTAAATAGGACATGAAGAGTCCAGAGAGAGAGGGAGAGAGAGGCAAATTCATGAACGCAGTGACAAAGTCATGAATTTTATCGTTTATTATTATTATTTTTATTATTACTGCTGGCATTAGTATATACGTACCTATTACAATTATGTACATTTATTATTGTGTCCCCCTTCTTCGGCTGCGTGTTCTTTTGAAACGGAGGGTGGGCGTTTCACTGCAAGGAATGAAAAGGAAAAAAAAAGAAATGACCGTGTAGTTTATTATGCTCATATGCACATATATAATGTAAAAACGCAGAAGGCTACCTGAAAATTGTAATCAGCTCATTAAAAATGCTCAAACATCCAAACAAGCATGTTTTTCTTCTATCTTGTTGCATTTGCATATTATGAACATACAAGAAGATTGTTATTATGTACTTTTGCTGTAAAGACAATGTCAGTGTTAAAAAAACTGCTAGGTTGATCACGATGATGACGAGGAGCCGACGATGATGTTGAGCACTGTTTTCAGTTGGTGAGGTAAACCGCTGGTTGCTTTCGAGAAAAAAAACTGGCAGGAGAGGGAGAGTAAGATATAAAACGACTTTGTCCCCGCGAGAGCAACTTTACAAGTTTTGCTGTTAGCTCGCCGCCAACGTGCCATTATGCAACACACAACAGGCTCAATTGACAGTCAGTCATTTGCGATTGAACACAAGTAACTTTAAGACTTTTCCTTTACAACAATCAACCCAGATCGGGCCAGGCAGGCTTTCGAAGTCCATCGTTGAATTTTAATATTCAATTCAATCCCTCCACAAAAGGAAACTGTACTTGTTTTTTTCTTCTTCGGAGTGCGCATACCTACATATTTTTCTTTGATGAGATTTTTTTGTGAGCTTTAATAACAAGAGCCTTAACAATCGTTGTCGTAACACAGTCATATGGTTCGTTACATAAAGAATATTCCATGTTTGTTATGCAAGTATACAGATTGCATTGTTTAGTTGTTCCTAGAAAAGTTCAGAGTTTATCATTTTTTTTGAAGAATGTTAGGAGGGAAGACCTAAGCGACTTATCAACGGGAGTATGAAGGTGCATTTTTAAAATTCTAAAAAAACGCCCTAATTTTGTATCCTTCTCGTCTTCGTCGCACGTGTGATTTGCATCAACCAACAGCGTGTGCAAAACCAAAATGGAATTTCTTTAAGATATACGGTGCATAGCAAGAATTAGAATATAGACGTATGTTGCATTGATGGTTGTTACTGTTGTTAGAAATTTTAAAAGTCTTTGTTCCCAGATGTGGGACAGGTGAATTGTTAAGCATTCCGTGAAACGAATGTTGAGATCTCTCTGTGCATAATAATAATGACGTTCTTATGAAAATGCCGGTTATTATAGCATAACAACGTAAAATGATTTTATGCTCCTTTGAAGTAATAATCGTCATCATTATCATACCGCTTTTATGTTTCTCTTAAAAATTCTCCAGTTCCTTTCTTAATCTTTCTCATTCATTTATTGTTCCGTGTCATTTTCAGACTTGACATCAGTTGATCTTTTGTAAGTACATTTCTCCTTCATCTCTCAATGACGTTCCTGGGAGAGAGACCCCACTACACCATATATTAATGCGGCTGTTATTGTCATCCTGACACGCGCAATACACCTCCCACTGTAATAAGATTATCAAAACGTCTCGCCTACTAACGGCATTAAAGGAAAGTTTCTAGTATACCTACCACATAATATCATTTTGACAGTCACATTAAAACTACCAGTTCTTAAGAACACGAGAATCTTGATATAACAAAAGTGAGCGTGGTCCAAAATCCCCAGAAAAAAATCTGAGTTGGTTGGCCTGTCTTTTTGCCAAAAGCAAATATTACAGGTTTATTCGTCTATACAATACACATACCAACTTTATTAGATAAAAGCAAAAAAGGTAATATAGAAAGGAATTGGATGAAAATTGCAAAACGGGAGCAGAGAGGTATATTAATATAAATAGGTATGTATTATTGAAAATGGTGTGTTTCAAATCATCGCTGAAAATGTACATCTGTTTGATATATTATACAAAACTTTTTGGTTATATCATTCTACCTTCACCTTTTCAGCCCTTGAGTATTACATCCCCAGTAAAATAATGATGATGACTTCCTTGTACAAACTTATGCAAGCAACTTCTTCATCATCATCGTCGTCTTTAATGATTATTATTATGTCAGGTTCCAAATAGCATTTATTTCAATGATTATACTGGCAAATGAAGTTACTAAATAAAAGAGCCACGAATTCAGAGCAGCTCTAGTACACAACATAAAATATTATAGAGGTAGCATTAGCATCAGCAGCAGTTTAGAGTCCTGATGAAACTACCAAGGTATATTATTACATTTGCATTCATTCGTTCAGTTGAAAATTCCACCTCCAAAGTAGGCACTACTGGCAAGGCAAAGATAACTTGTGTGAAAGTGAGCAACCAAGAAGAATAAAAGGATGAGAGAGAAAAAGAGAAACGGGCAAAGCTACTCATTATTTCCACGAAGACTGCTCGCTTTGGTGCTGCTGCTGGTGAAATCTGATTCAGCATTTCCTCTCTTCCCAGCCACACGTTCACTTTTACTTTCTATACCATCCCGAGTTACACAAGTCACGCATGCATAAGCATTTCATCCGGACACTTGTGCTTTGTGCTGTTTCTGCTGTTGTTTGAGATGATTACTATGATTATAATTATATAAAACCTTGTAAATTTTCAATAAACATGAGTGTAGTACTGGCAGAAGGTAGTATTTATTCAGAAATGGCATCACAGGCCCATTAAGTAGTCAACTGAGTAGGGAGTTGATACCATTATGGTTATTATTACTATTACCGTCAACCATTTACTTATCGTAATTTTGAGTACGCGACACAATTATTGTTTCAAAAGGCTGCTAGTGCAAGATAAAATGAGGCGATGGACGGGATGATGATTATGGTGATGCGTTTGCAGTATTGCTCTTTCTCGCGTTGGTCCTACGCATAATAATAATAGTAGTCACCAGACGAGCAAATTCAACGTCGGCGAAGTGTGTAGGTAGGTATTCATGACTCGTTACTAGTTGTGAATGAGATGGGGTAACAAACTGAAATAGTCAATTCATAGAGATTCATTAGGACGCCTTTGAAAATTAATGTACCAATTTCATTAATCAGGAATGAGTATTTAATGAAGAAATATTTGATAATGACCTCACCAGTGCGGCAGTAAACAGTTAACATTAGTCGAGAATAATAATTTCTAACAATTTATGTTTTTTTTCTATTTCACAGGTAACGGGACGACCAGCAAGATAGCACTTCACCAAGGAAGAAACGAGTAGCACGCAGTTTCTTACGAAATTACGGTAAGGTGCACATTTTTCTTCATTTTGGTATAAATACGAAGCTAAGCATGCTGATATACGATAATGATAAATAAGTATATAGGGATAGCAGAAAGCAATTAGCGATCTAGTTTTTTACGCAGACTGAAGTATGTCGTAATTTCCGAAAGAAATTTGATCAAGGAAACTTTCTCAAGGGGTACAATTTTATTACATTAGTGGTACACACGAATCTACCTTACCCACATATTTTTCCCGTGTAGACGTCGTTGTCATTTCCTCTCAAATGATATGAAAATTCAGTGCTGCTTGCATAAATAAATTAGGAAACTAGAGAGTTTCCTGAGGAAAATAAAAACTACCATTTGCTTTTTTCGCGTAACAAGCCTTCTCTAGTATAATACATATAGTGGATCTATTTTTGCCTACCACACATCTACTCTGTTCTACCGCATACTGCCACTTCACTGCAGATGCTTTCTTGAGGAAAAATCAAAAGGGTATCTCCATCATTTTATGGAAGCTGCTGCTACCACTGCCACTTCTACGTTCTTTCACTACTTCGGGGAAAATGACGGGAAATTTATCTGAGCAAATCAATCTTTTTATTTCCCTTTTCCCTGGATGACGCAATCTTTTGTGCTCTTCCCGTCAATAAAAATATAATGAGAGCAGAGGAGTGAAACACGATAATGTTGAATTGAATCCCCTTAAAGACTGTCATCATTTGTCCTCTTGCATCTCGCTCAGGGAATGGTAAAATAGGTAGTTGTAGTAGTAGTAATAATAATAATATTATTATTATTATCATCAACCAGCTACTACGGAAGAGGGAAACACAATACTCTCTCTCAACACAGCAGCATGACAGCATGGGTTCCACGAATAATGGGATTCTTTTGACGCTTTACTCATCATTTTTCTCCGCTCTCTCTCTCTCTCTCCCTCTACTTTCTCGCATCGTCTTTTACAACTCCCATCACCACAGCCCGTATTATCTCCGTAGACAAAGAAAAATGTTGTCTATGTGAATGTTTTTTTCCTCTGAACAACATCATAGTGGCACTCACAGGAAAAGAACAACACTTTTGTATGTTTGTCTATTTATACAATAATTCAGTACACAGAGAACAAGTGATATTGAGAAGAAGGCGGCTTCAATTTTATTTTTACCTCTCTTCTCGGATAATTATAACAGGGAGAGTAGTAATCAGGATGACGATATTGTGGTGTGCTGCTACACACGCAATTATGGTATGTAGCGATATGTAAGTACGTAGGTATGATGATATTGTTTGTAAGAAAGAGTATCAGTATCCAATTTAATATGCACATCTTATTTTCCTCTGGCGATGAAAATGACGAGTATTTTGATGATCATCATTATCATGAGGATATGGTAATGTTTACGCAGAGAAGTGAGTAGTAGGTAATAACAGAAAGACGAGAGTATAACAATCAGCAGTGATGTCGACGATGGTGCGGTTGGATGCAGTCACCACAACACAGACACAACGCATGCATAATGTATTTTCATTTATGATGATGATGATGGACTACCATACATCGTAAAACGGGAGCGAGAGAGAAACCAGAGTAGGATTATGTGAAGGAGTATCAATTTCAAATGCGGTGGTGGTGGCGGTGCCGATGGTGAAACCACTGCCAACTTCTGGCTCAAACAAAACTCAACAGGATGCTGTACAAACTGCATTGCTTCACCAGCAACATTAGCACACAACAAGCGCGCCCAGGTGGGCCTGTGTCAGTCCGTCCGTCTGTCGACATGATGATTTTGAAAGTTTCAATTCTGATTTTTGACAATGGCTAACTGGTGCCCTTAGTCAGCTCTGATGTGTTTTTAAATTCGTTTCATTTGAACACTTGCAATTCAGCACGTACAGTACATGACTGACGTATCGTCTAATAAAAAAATCAACGGTTTAACGTTGCACTGGCACTGTCAGTTAATGTTGACAGTTATTTCAATGTATCAAATGCCCAAGTATGTGACGATCGAGATATTTTGTGGTGTGCTGATAGATGAAGTAAGATCATTTTATTGTCTGAATTTTAGCTACTTTTGTACACTTTGATGGAAATCTTTATTTTGTGTCGAAACAAACATAGTTCCTTGCTGTTGCTGCAAGTTGCAACCTTTTACTTTCCTCAAGTGTATTAATCAACTGCACTTGTGGTAGAGCACATGTATATTTATGAATCCAGGTTACAACAAAAATTGGCTCGGAGGGCTGAAGTATCATTGTTTTAGATTGCACCAAAGAAAACGAAAATATATTAAGTTTACATGTGCTACACCTAGAGCATATGGGAGGATATAATGGACACCTTCAAAGTGCAACGTATGTATATAATTCATCGTTGTACATCCTCTCCTTGTGAAAATGAGGGTCAAGTTAACCATAAAACACTCTAGTATGAACCCCAATTTTAATTGAGCTATTGCCGATTGTGCTACACCTAGAGCATATGGGAGGATATAATGGACACCTTCAAAGTGCAACGTATGTATATAATTCATCGTTGTACATCCTCTCCTTGTGAAAAGGAGGGTCAAGTTAACCATAAAACACTCTAGTATGAACCCCAATTTTAATTGAGCTATTGCCGATGCACCAAGACACTCTCCATTCTGCTACACCCTGTACGTCCACTTATGAAAGCATTTTATTGGAAGAAATTCAATTTTCACCATATTTCAATGCACCTTTACAAGCACATCTTACAACCCTTCCTATATACTATGCGATTAACGAATTGCACTATTTTCCCTCCTAGTAGAAGCTTAATATTCAAAGAAATACGCCAACAGAGACCAACATGATCTTAAGAAGAGAAACATGAGTAAAAAATAGGCTCGGAAAAAGTCATAAAAGCTTTTACTTCCCTTGACATCCCACCAGAAGAAAAAAGGGTACTTTACATAATATAGCATGCACGGGAAAGTGTGGCAACGCATGTGGTGTGCATATACGAAAGTCGTTTATAACCTCTTATGGGGCATTTTAAATGCATGCCTATGCATACGTACATATGCGCAGACAATACTGTTGGCGTGTCTTCTGTGAATATGATGGGATATGTAAGCATGTGAATAAAATTCAATTCCAAACTGCCTTTTTGGGGTTGGCAGACACACAGCAGTAAAAATTACTATTGGCTATAACATAAAAAGAAGTTTCGAATAAGCTCTTAGGATCATTTGCCTCTTTCTCACCAAAATGACTTAAAACTCTTCTTGTTCGAGCCGTAGTAAAGACACTAGTCGAGCTTTCTTTTTATTGTGCCAAATGCCAGTGGGAAACAGGCTTTTTGGCGTTTTTTCCTCTCGGAGTAACTGATAATATTATGCAGACGAGCACGAAAAGTATAGACGTTTTTCCTCCGTTATGCGGAAAGCATCCGTGCTCGCTCCTTACCCGCAATTTCTTGGGGGCTTTTCTTGGCCAACTTGGGCCGATGTGCATATTTGGTGACAATAAAGCTACTACATACGTTACGACGTAGATATGCAGTGTATGTAAGAAAGAAGCGTACATTTTTGCTGGCTGCTTTTATGCGTAGGTAACCAGATGTGCCCTCCCCATTTGAAATCACTTGAAGAACGGATTTATTAAATCCTTCGGGTTATTATGAGCTGAGCAAAGGAACAACAGGGGAAACGTCTTTTGCTTCATCTTATTTAATACTTACTTTTATATATACAACTTCCAGCCAGTAAGAGGAAATGGCACAACTGGAACAATTCTTCGAAGCCATTTCTTTTCTGTGGAGGAGTACAAAAACGTCGACAACGATGAGCTTGTATAGGTATATGCAGCCCTGGTGGTGGTACTTAAAGGAAGCAAGTGAAGTTTTTAGGTATTCATAATATCTGAAAGTTAAGCCAGCCATAACATAACATAAACTTTGGCACAGTTTAACTTTGGGCTCAACCTCAGTTTTTGTTGTATGACCAATGGAATTAAGATGGGAGCACGTAGGCACGTCGGGTAACACACCGATGGCAATGGTCTATATAGTGCATAAATGTTTTTGAAAGAGTATTTTTGTACCTAAGTAAATACACGCAGCCTTTTAGTAAAATACACTCGGGGTGGTACGGGACGGGAACAAGTACATTGAAAGCTGTACATAATTGCAACTACAGTCATATACGAGCAAGTTTTGCACGTTTCCCACGAACGTCTTAATAATAATGTTGTCCTTAGGTGGTGGAATCTGCTTGGCTGCTGGTACTACTACTACTGCTGTTGGCTGGTAGTAATGGGACGGTTCACATCACTCTTTTGTGGTTCTCCAAAGAGTAGCTATAAATATAAAGGAGAGTTTTATGAGTTTTGGGAGGACACACTCCTAAAACAAAATACACTACTGGTGACTCAATTAAGTAGAAATTTACGCAAATTTTAACAGCCATAGAATAACAAGCATTCACACAGAGAGACGAAATGAAGAACTCTGCAATTTTGCATTGGGGTTTTCCGGATGGAAATGGAATGTAGCTTACACATAGGGGGCAGTGTATATGCATGTATATGCGATGATACGTTGTTAGAGTGTAGTGAGTTAGTAGACACAGAGATAAAGATGGAAGTAGTATATAAAAAGAAAGTTTCAACTTTCCATGAAACTTTCATTGAATTTTCTTCGTCATTCATTCATGAATCCTGCTTTCCTGAACTATTTCCGTGCGTGTGTGTGTACGTAGTGTGTATGCACGTGTGTGTGTATGTGTGTGTGTTTTGAATTTTGCAAAGTATTCTTATTCAGTCCAAAAGTAACTGTTTCGGCTTGAACTGAGTACTCTAGGGTACTTCCTTATTTTTTCTGTGGGCATGTGAAGGCTAGAAGGAAAATAACGTGCATAGATGATCATGATCATGGGCATGTGCATTATACATGAACAAAAAGACTACATCTATTTTAGTGCCTACGTTTGCATTTGAGTAGGCAACAGGACAATGCCACTCCGAATGAACAAACCGAGTTAGCTAGTCAGTATAGCGTGTGGGGGATCTGTGTGTGTGGCTTAATATTATATAGTATACAAACAATGGTTTACAATTTAAGTTGAAATGAAATGAATAAAGTTTTATGCGCATTCAAGTCACAAGCCATTATGCTGCGGATCTATATGGACTATCCTGCCCATTAAATGATGCATCAACCCGGACGAAAAGAGAAACAAGCAGTCATTTTTAGTGAAATGGCTTTGTCATACCCATACATTCTTAACAAGTTGCTCTTCAAAACTTGTTCAACATTGTTGTCGTTTTTCCCGCGCACTTGCCGCTAATTTTGCCTGGAACAAAATCCGACTATTTTCAGAATGGGCTCGGACGATACTAACTACAGGAGAAAAGCAAGGGAAAATGCCAGCAGGATTTTAGTCTTTTCTGGTGGCCAGATAAATGCGGTAGAACTATTTTCTTTGGCTGTCTTGTTGAATCTTGAGAGGTATTTTTATGGATAAGTAGTGAAAGTGAACAATAGTTGTACAATGACAAGGGAAGGGCCATTGTCAACAGAGTCCCTCCCAAACTTGAAACTACCTACTTACATGTACACGTGAACCCATTCCGCGGAAAGAATAAAGTAGGATTCGTACATATACTATATTTATCCCGCTTCCGGCACACATTCAAGTCTTTTACTGCAATAAAATATGTATTATATTTCCTTGAGGCATTAATAAACGGGACAATCAGAAGTAGGGAAAGTAACGAAGAATACAGCTCTAAAAATGGATGTTACACCAATACTTACCAATAAAGAGCTCATTTTTTAACTGAGATAGCAATAATTAATACCACTTGACTTAATAAATTCTTATCCTTAGCATGGAATAAATGATAGTCTTAATTTATCACTTAAACCAACATTTGCCAAAGTTTGCCAGTACTTTGTTCCCAGACAGACTGACAAACAGCCAAACAAAAGGTTTACATACATTTGTTACCGCTAAGTACCATTCGCCTTTCCATTTCATTGCCAAGCACTTCCGGTAGCAAAAAAAAATAAACGAGCCCACTATTCTACTGTTTCAAAATGTATAAGCCGCCATAAAATAGAACGGTAACATTAATTGAAAATTTGTGCCGGTCATTACGGCATTCTGTATACAGCATACGTAGTTTTCTCTCAAGGGATTTTTTACCTTGTATACATACAGATACAAAGACAACTTGCTAATAAATTAGGCATGCTTTCAAGTTTCTTCTTTTGAGCGGTCCTTAAAATCCCTAATGGATATGGCTACATAGAGAGGGATAGTCATTGGAAAAGAAATAAAGAGGGAAATTTTATTTGCTTTGTCAAGGACATTCGAAAAATACGTCATTGCCACTGCATATCAGATAGCTTTTCCTTCCCCGTACAATACAAAACTTGCCTCGTCTGTGAAACAAGTATGTACTTGTCTTAGAAAGAAAGTAACAAACGAAGAAAGAAAGAGAATACACACTTTCTCTCTTATTTTCTCTTTTCTAAGCGGAATCGCCCCAGTCTAGTCACACACACACGCACGCATTACAGTTTGAAGACCGCACACATTGTTCTCTCTGCTGCTATTTCTCCCTAGACTATTCTTCCTTTCGTGTTTCTTAATAAAGTATCACCACCGCCACACTGTACAAAACAAACACATCTCGTAGACCATTTTCCTTTTCATTTCTTCTTCCTTTGAGACCCCAATTCCTCGTGTTCCTCAATATGCTCTTGTAGCTATCACAGTCATGTTTCATGTTCTGACTTTCCTGTTCCTTCTTTCGAGAGATGCAACCTTCCTTCCAGTAATCTGACTGAATGGCAAGATCTACCTAAATGACCTTACTGTTCTTTTCTAGTCTATTTTCTCTCAGGGAAAGGTGCCTTCCATTGCCGGCACTGTTGCGTAACGCAAAGGTAAGCGACAAGAAAATGAATACACAGCAGACCTAGTAGGAAGGAAAGTAAAAACCTTTTAGTATTTATTATTAGCTTCCCAACGCAAAAGAAATAGTTAGTCAGTACTTGCAAGGTTGAATGTGTGGCATGTTCTTGACGCACCAAAAACTCTGTGAGGTTTTGCAGAAGTAGCTTTCATGGGCAAAAGGGATTTTGGTAAAAGGAGAAACGAAGTAGTAAAACAAGTTGAAGGGAGAAGCAAGAAAGTATGTATTTTTTTGTAGAAAAGCTACTATTTCAGTCGTTCTATATGGAGGCATTACACTAGATTATGGTGTAACTTGATGATGATGATCCTGATGATCATGGTAAGTTGGGTTATTTGTAAATTTTATACTTATTCCGCTTTTCATCTGCCGTTGCTCAGCAGTTTTGGAGTGAAGGCCCCATAAACCTTAAAGCATGTACTTTGCCAATGCGTTTACCTTTTACGCTGTGTGCTTGTACAGAAGCACTCTATGCGGAAGCGGGATTGGAAGAGAAAGAAGAACAAGTAGTAAAATATAAAATACGAAATTTTACTTCCACCGCTACCACCACCACGGTGAAAGAAAGCACAATGAACGACTTCCTTTCCACATTTTCCTTGACGCTGATGGACTTTTGCCTTAGCATTCTTTCCCCGGTACGATTTCTTAATTTTCTGTAATTGGTGGAAATATGCTCCATCTTCAAGAAACGTGAAATGGAAGAACTTGGCACGGGAGCAGCCGGCGGAATGTGCGTAAACTCGAGAGAAAGGAGGAAACCTAGAGGTAGCAAAATTTATGTGCATTTCCGCTTATGAAAAGGAGAAGACATTTTAAAACGAGGAAAATCAACATTTTCACGATGCAGAAAATGAGCACAATTCAACCATCTTTCTAATACGAAGCGTACTAAAAGTACGGGGAAGAAATTCTTAAGAAATTATTTCATCTTGGAGCGACGACACGCTTTCAGCCCGGTATCCAGTAGGGAGAACAAAACCGGCGTATAAAAATGTATTAGAAAATTGCATACTCAATGTAAAAGTACTGCGTCGTGAAAAGTGCATCTTTCCAAGAAAAATTCTCCGCGACATTGCATGTCTCACCAGCTTCCTCCCTTTCGCTTTTCAAATGGCGGTAACCTGCTGTGCGTTGCAGGGCATAAATGACTTTTGGTACAAAAGACGCCAGAAAAAAATGAAGCTATAAAAATAGACGTATAAATGACGAGCGTTGTTTACAATACCCTGCCTGTGCCGACCACACTGTTATACCTTTCCGCTTTCCCCTCTCTAGTACTCCTTGACTTGTGGCAATATAGGTAGTTGCAAATATACAGAAAGCCATCATTTCATTTTCCTTTTTTTTTCTAGAAAAGAAACTACCTATCTTGATCTGTAAAGAAAATGTAAAGAGACACACAAGGAAATGCATTTCACTTTCACTGCCAGGGCCACATCCTTTCTTTTTATACTCCCATCTTGAAATTCCGTTTCAGAGAAACTTACGGTGAGGTACACATACAAAGACAAAAATGGCTTTCAAGATCTTAAATAGAAGATGAACAAGAAATAAGACCCTCCTCCACCACTGCCATTTATAACGGTCTGGCAACCTACACGACTACAACGCACACACTACCCGAAGAAAAAACCCAAATAAACAGTACCTTGCAAGCTTGTATGGATATACTAAAAAGAGAGTTATGTAATTTTCCAGCTGGAAGGAAAAACGCATCAGCTTTAAAGCCGTCGTAGTCATCATCCTCTTGATTATCATCAGATGCAGTGGCATAAAATGTGATCATGCACAGTCCGGGTTTTTTTGCTGTTTTTCGGTTCTGCGTTGCCTACAAGGAAGTCTAGTAGAAGCATTAGCAACAGCAGGAGCGAGAGCGTAGACTCCTCTGGCATCTGTGGTGGGCTGGTTATTTTTCTCCGGTAATCGTATCCTTTTTAAAGGATGATTATAAATAGGATCACTTGTAGTTAGGAAACAACAACAGTTACAATAAGACAGGCAGACAATATACATAGTATAGAGGCGGTAATGTATGAACAGCTATAATGATAATAATCATATCTCTGTAATATAATGGTAAAGGACACTTAGGGTGTAACTGCCGTTGTTATATTTTTATGTGATGCATTGCGGTAAACGCTTGAATGGGCAACTGCTTTTTTGGATCTAGCTGTGCTGATGCAACGGGGCAGTGTGTGCAGTAACCGGAGTTCTACAAGAAAGATACTTCGCTATTAGTGCCACTGCCACACCACCACTGTTTGTGAGTTTTTGCTACGAAAAAAAAAACTTTTAAGAAGGGAGACCAAGGCCAAGGCAAAGAAAGTCCATGAGGAAGAGAGAGAGAGAGAGATGATGTCAGTAAAGTTGTTTGGCTGTGTGAATGAGAGGGTCTATAAAAAGACCGCGTCGGTATGATCATCATGTAGGAGTCTACACAAGAAACGCATCACACGATTACTTATTTCTCAAAGGAAATGCACTAACGACTCAAATGCGAGGGTATGAAGAGGAGAAGAAAGCTTATCTTTTTACATGGTTACAGGGGATACGTACGGATATATGTATGTCTACACAGACTTTATAGTCGAAGTGGGGATGAGACTCATGTGTGCAACAACATTCTTTCCCATCTTTTTCCTCTTCTTCTTATCCTTTTGTTTCTCTCCACTTTGAGTTAAAAAGGAAGAAGGGAAAGTTTCCTGGGGTTTACAAAGGCAACATGCCGATGCACTGCAACTACAAAGCTAGTGGTGCATCCTAAAAATTGACTTTTCCGTAGAAGAGAGAGAGAGAAGAGAAATGCATGCTTTGGGGAGGGGTAAATATGTTCTTGTTGTGTAGATAGAAATGGGAACGATGACGATGATAATGTATGGTTTGAAGCTGGGGAGGTGGAAGAGAGAGAAAAGTTTGTAGGACGTGCTTAATGTTATTTTTTCAAACACCCCAACCGTGTAGTTAGCTCTTCCGGATTGAAAGTCCCGGAAGACTTTGAAAGAACAGAGGAAAGAAAACAAAGTATTTGACCATGTAAAAAAGGAAAAGAGGAGAAATAAAAAATGTGGAAAAAAGATTTAGAATTTTTGGGCTTGCCTCTCTCCTTCATGAAGAATATACAGTGTACCGGTGTACCGGTGAGATATGAGAAGATGATGACAGTGAGGGCTTAGAGAACACAGAAACAGGAAATAGTTTGGGGAAGTTTATTTCACGTGAAAAAACCTGAACATGCAAGCAGATAGGTTTGAGTTGAATTGAATTTTTTGCTTGCGCCTATATATAGTATTTACTTAAGGCGGTGCAATTATCGAATTGTTTAACTGGTGTGGTTAAAGTGAAATAAATAAAATTGTCTTTCAGTTTTTAATATCCGGAGAGCTCTTAAAATCAACGATAATTATTTTAATACTCGTTCTGCCCTTAAGAAATAGTGTATTTTAACAAAATAATGTAAGATAGTTGAAATTTTCCAAAAAATTAAAAGTCTATACACCTTCCCTCAGATAAAAAAAACCTATTCAACGTAATTACTTAATTAAAAACAGGAAGGCATCATCATTATAAAGTGGCGCTTAACCGTTAGGCAATCTACGCTGTGAACACCCAAACAGGCACTTTTTCTTTCTCTTGTCCGTCGTAACAAAGAGTATTACGGTTAATGGCATGGCTCACACACACATACACAGAGAAAAACAAGTGCAAAAGTGCAATAACATTAGTAGGATTATAAAGGCCCATTGAGAGGTACTTTCCCTCCTGTAATGATTATTGTTGCAGTTACAGTCACGTCGTAGTTCCTCATGAATCATCCAAATGAGGTGTGAGGGTTCAAAAAGTTGCTATTATACCAAGTGGACCAAGAAGAATAATATATTTTCTTTTTGCTTCCCTGACATATGCTTGTGCCTATTTGGACAGAACGTTTTCAATGGCCCAAATTCTATTTGCACTATGACCATTTCACACGCGCTGGTACACTAGCAGTATATACTCTGGGTAAATATAGTTTCTAATAGGATGTTGTTTTTCTCGTTGGGTATATTGTAATAGGTTTTCCCTCCAACAAATTTATCATTACAACAGCCAGCACGCCGACGAATCCTGTTCCTGCAGTATTCCTCCGTAATCCCATTAAGGGGCAAAAGCCATAATAATAGTAGTAATGACGAACGCATAATGCAGCAAAATTTATACATTACAGCCCGCCACAGATAGACGTGCATGTATCCGTCGGTGGAATTAATCCATATAATATCAATAGTTTATATATATTGAATATTTGAGCTGCCGCGTAGCCCCATAACTTGAAATCACAGACAAAGAGAGAGAGAGAGAGAAGACCAATGGCACACTAATTTCAAGTAATATCAAAGCTCCTTTCGTTATTAGGGAGCTGTAGGACAAAATAAAATATAAAATCACCCAAACTAGAAGTTATTGTGCAGGCTTCAGCCCATGAAAACCCAATTCCTCTATGTTTTGAATCTCCTCGTCGTGAGTGCGTGTGCGTCTTAATGAAAATCCCAATCCAATCTAATGCATGCATGTATGCATTGTTCAATCCTGTTGAACATCACATGCTCCATTCGTGGTTTTTGTGTTTTTGTTCTTGGCGTTGTTGTATTATTATTAGAAATTATGTGGTAGAAGTGTGCAGTGCATCTCTCTCTCTGAATTTCTCCCGGACTGTAGAGACAAGAGAGGAGCCCATGCCTTGATTACTGTACCACCACCACGGCAGCCGTCATCAGTATTGCACTGTTTCTGACATGAACCTTTTTCGAGCCCTTCGGTAAAATTCAAGTCTGTATATTTTGTACTTTCATCATCATCATATATTCCTCCTCCTCTTCTGATGATGACGATCAAATGAAGGGAGACTGAGAACCGGCTAATGAATGCATGCTTCACTGAGAAATGTGAATGACGGCAGATATTTGGAAGATATGTTTTTCTATAATAATAATAATAATAATAATAATAATAATAATAATAATGGTTGAATAAGATTTGTTGAAGCTACACACACAACAATATTTTGCACAGACATGGAGGGTACAACAACTTGGCAGGCTGTTTGACTGACTGACATGCTGTGATTAGGAATTATGGCTAGCTTCTAGGAAGTTACGTAAAATAACAATAAGGGAAAATAGAGTTAAGGTTTTGATTGTGAAGTAATATACTACAATCGAAATGCCAAAAGTCCAGCAGCAACAGCAGTCGTGGGCCATACAATCCTGGATAAAAACGGTGTATACTTGAGCTCCATGGGGAAATAACTGGGACCCGTCTTCATCACGTGTGTGTAATGCGTGTGTAATATTCTCTGTTCATTTTGTGAAAAGTTGCTGTTGTTCTTGTCGTTCTCGGGTGAAATAGTATTACGGCATTTTCTCCCTCATCGCAGTAGTTGTTGCAGTAGTGGTACAAAGAATGGTAATCTGAAGTTGATGATAAGTTCAACTATTGACTGATCCAAGAGAGAAGAAGAGAGGGATCGGTTGTAGAGATGAGTACTGCAAAAGCTTTTTGAAATTTGATTCTCAAGCCAGTTACCTTTTACTCGCCCCAGGGGTATTTATGATGGTTTTACTGTAGACATCACAATCATCCTCGTTTTCATTCTCTTACCGTAATAATAGCAGTAATAACAAGGTTTTTTCCACAATACAATATACACACTCTCTTGTGCTGCTATATGAAATATGCCCTGTGTGTCATTTGCCATCGAATCACAAAACAGCATCATCATCATCAGCAACCTACCAGACACAATAAAGCATCTTTCACAAAAGCACACGCATAACGGACGCGCGATATGTAAGAGTACGTGTTTGCAAGAGCGGAGTACGTTCATATCACAGTTCAAGTACAACAGCCAACAGTGATGACGACGACGGCGATGATGATGATGTGGATGCTGAGAGAAGGATATTTTTTGATGGTTCGTTTGTTGAAGACAACAAATCCGCGGGATTGTGAAGTGAAATTAATGCACTTGTCTATTTGTCGAGATTTTTGAACAGGCTATAGGAACAGCACATGCTTGACTGGATGTTGTTGCTGAGTACAAAAGGGTGAAGGGTGCCCCATCAAACAAATAAACTTGGGGGTTGTGTATGAAAATTATTATTATTTTTTTTTCAAACCTGGGCATAATAAATTAGCTGTGTGTATGTGATGGCCATCACAGTAAAATAAGAGAGTATCTGCCAACCTGTGCAGCACTTGGGATGCAGCGTGTAATGAGCTTGGGCATTGTAAAAATTAAAACGGAAAAACAGGTTAATTGACAGAGTGACAGTGTGAATGTATCAATCTGTTAAATTATGTCTGTACATTCTGTCAAGCACCGAGAGAGGAGTGTGGCACTTTGCTAAAAAATGCCTAGTAAGCTTGTTTTGTTAGTTTTCAAACTAGTGATATTATAATATATCAAACGTGAATGAGTGTCTATGTCTCGAAAAAGTATTGATTGTTAAACCGATGACGTGTGGGTATTCAGGACTTTCTTTTTTCTTTCCCTGGGCACAGTTTTCTGTATATTCTTTTCACCGGTTTGTATGACTTGTCAGAAGGAGCCTTTCAACTGACAACAATTCAATTTTTTGTTAACTTCATGACAGAGGACTGATGAAAAGAACTTTTTTTACTTGCGCTGACATACTCTAAGTATGCTAGGGTAAGCTAAACACGTAACCTTTTGTATTTTTTCAAGATGTAATGTAGTGTCGTCGTTTGAAAAGTGCAGTTACCATTATATTTTAACTACTGTAGGGAATGACATCAAAATTGTAGCTCGTCAGGAGCTGTAAAGTTGTAGATAATAATTATAATCTCAGGGTGGTACCCAACAGCTTTGAAGGATGTACGTACTACGACGTACGACGTACTGAAGGGGCTTTTTATATCAAGTGGATCATTGCTTCGAGTGGCTACACGTGTTGAAAACGGAAAATGAAGGCACATTCTTTCTTTCTAAATGAACTGCATGGGTTTATCTTAATTACACCAGTGCCTGTTAAACCTATTGTTTTAATGCTATTAGCATTGTTATAATTAGGGTTGGCTTAGCTTCAGAAATTGAATACCCAATAGTACAGCATACGCTTGCTTTAGTTGCATGTTTGTATAACAAAGACTAAGCAAAAATATACACATTGTTCCTGGTTTCTTATCAGACAACTACACAAGTACTGCACTAGAATTCCAACGATACCCCAAACCCCAATGCGAGAGTATGTTACCTCTGCCCTATTGATGCTAAAAATCTAAACTTTTTATAGCCAAATAAGCGAGTTGCTTACCTACTTGCATTTTTATGATGATAAGTTCCCTAATATTGCAATTTAAAAGCAAAATCAGCGCATGTATTAAATATTATTACATCCGACCACATACCCGTTGCAGTTCAGCAACATGATAGGTAGAAATAATTGCACTTTTGTAGTTCAGCAATAAAACAGTAGCTGAGTAGAGTAGTAACCGTTGCTGAACTTACCAGCACTTTTAAAATCATATATACTTTCACAAAAAGCATATGGAAGTGGGTTCACTGTTTGAAAATTGAGTTGTAGACCAGAAAAGTTTGGTCTAAATTAAAATGTATACGTTTTGGTAGCTACAGGCAAAGCCAGTTTTGGCTCTAATATTACATGCCAGTCACTGCTACCACTTGTTTATATATTTACCAAAAATTAGTTAAAAGTTGTTTGTCGTATGCAAATGAAAAATAAAAGTATACACTTCATTTTCAAACAATTGCAAAAGGAGCACTCGGATTTCACAGGTTTCATTGAGAAACCTGTGAAAAATATTGCCAACAGCTATTTTCAGGAACTATTAAGTAGTCATAAAATCCTTTAATTTCTCTGCGCACTGGGTTGCCTGACCCAAGCGCTCCTGTTGTGGGTTTACCCGCTGAGCCTAAAAAAAGTGGAAATATATTTTTTCACATCTTCATTTGTCACTTTCATCTTCATTCCCTCTTGTAAACTTATACACAAATACTCACACAAGCATAAATCCGTATTTGACTTTGATGTGTCCAAAAAATGTTTTTTTTTCTCTGGGGAAAACGTATCCCTACTTTTGTGAAATGTAGCACAAAATGCACACTCACAACGGGTATAATTCCTGCTCTGCTACTACTTCAAAGGTGTGTAAACTACACATCTTCATCAATGTCTTAGTGAGTTATTTTATTTACATGCCCCTGTCAAGATTCAAAAAGGAGATTCAAAAGAGAACATTGAGACAAGCTTTGAATCTAGAACAGGCTTAGCTACAGCGAGCGTGTGAAGTAATAAGATTTTTAAAAGAAGTTACTTGATTGTAATAAATCAAGCAAAGGTCTGTAAAGTCGTTTTTATGAAAGAGAAGAGTATTAAAACGCCGTGTGAAATCGTCGACTTTGAAGTGTTTCTAGACGGTTGTCGAGAAAGTACTACATACTACGTGTTCATTCACCAAGAAAACTTTTTCTTCAAACTTATGTGATTCCAATCAAGGACACTAAAGCTCGGCGTCTGCTTTCAACGATGTTCATCCGTAATATATTAGTTCTACAAGGTCATAAAGTAAAATAGTGTTATTAACTCCCTGGGAGGTCATATGAAACGACAAATTTTTTCATTTCTGTTTTCAAAATTTATTGGCTCATCAAGGGACATTTAACCTTGAAGTAGATTTATCCCGTCGTCCTATAAAAAGGGCTGTCAGAGAGACGCAATAAATAAGACTGAAGGAAACAGCAGGACTTGAAGTGATAATTCTACCACACAAAACAGATCTTCAAAAGCAATTACTCCAAAGCAATATTCTGTGCATATTGACGATGAAGAGCATATGTTCAAGTGGTTTTCCATTCGTGCTTTTTCCAATTTACTTAGAATTTTCTAAGGAAACATGTAACCAGGCCTTTACATCTTATCTCCACTGGTAATTTGCATACTGCCGACGGCAGCTTATCGTCTGTTATAATTTAGCAGCGGGGCAAATAGGTGGTAGCAGCATTTAGTCTAAACGTTTTTCAAAAGTACACAAAATGAATTAATTTGCAGGTAGAAACCGCAAGGTGGAAAATTTTATGTAGGACATGTGTAGTAAAAGTGGAGAAACAGATGCTGTTGGTATTCTCTATTGTCTACAATCATCAGATTAATAGATAAGCACACCAACGTAGGTATAAACACCCACTCGTAAGCTTTCAGTAGGCACATTTTATATTCCCGTGAACTACCTACGGATAGAAATAGAATTGCTAATTAATTTTTTTCTTCATGAAAAAAAAACGCCGGCTCTCGTCTGCCAATCAGATGCAGGTGCCCATCAAAAGCCCATTTTAAGAACTACTGTGTTGAGCAATCAAGAAAAGTTGATCAATTTGTTTACTGCTTTTATGATATGACCAATAGGTCTGCATATTTCCTACCTCACCTGCTGTTATATGCTGCAGCTAAAGAAAATCAACTTGTTTGAATGTCCCCATTATTCCACAGCAATTTTGCAACTAAAAAATAATGGCAAAGCCCCCTGGACTACCCAAACACATTTCGGCGTTTTTCACCTTTCCTTAAAAAAAGTAAGAAATTTGCTTATTGATCTGATTGTTCACAAACTTGTCCATCCACTTCCATTTTCTCTTTCTCTTAGTGTATATAGCTTTCGTCACTCCTGCAATTGGAGATAAATTAAACCTATAAAATGCATGTTTCATTTCTTTTCACATCCCATTTAAAACTTGCCATCCCATAGATAGAAACGGTATATAGTTGATCACATATATACTCCGCGTATAAGAAAGATCTGAGTTTTTTTCTTATCTCAGTAGGACAATTAAGTTTTGCTCGGTAATCTCACAATGACGTGCTGTGTAGTACCATGCCAGGCAGACCATGTCTTTTATGTCATCGTAAAGTAAACAGAAGGGGAGAGAGGGAGGACGAAAAGAATGTTGCATGCCAAAATAAAATTGCTCTTTTCAGTAAGACTGCCCGTTTCTCAATTTATGTGCTGCTAAATGTCTTGTGTTTTTTTTACAAAAACAATGACCTGCTGTACATACATGGACGAAAAAAGTAGTTTTCGTCGGAGACAGGTATTATGCATTTTTGCTTTCCTATAATGGGAATACCTTGAAAAGCAGGAGAACAGCCGAGAAATATTTAGTTGTGCTGCTCGTCAGAAGAGAGAAAGAACTGTATAGCGTTTTAGCTTTATAATAATCATGTAGATTGTCAAAAAGTGTAAAACTAAAGGACAAGTTACATCATCGTTGCTGATTGTAGAGGCCAGAAGGTATGTATATATTTACAAATGAAATAATGTAAGGTTCATACAGAAAAAAAGTATGTATTTAAGACAATGCTTGACAATTATCTAGTATCCATTTCTTTAATAGCTGACTATTCACGAGGACTGTGTGCATACAAAGAAAAATTCTGTTGTCTGTTGTGAGTGTGTGTGCAGTGTGTACATATGCATTGTACGTATACGGCTTTGTTGAAAAATTATGAGTGTTTGTCAGTCAGTCAAGTCGATGGAGCTCTGAAACATACAATAAGAAAAAAGAAATCAGAAAAATACACAGAGGGAAAAACCGGTTCTCTTCTTTTCTCTCTCCCTCTCCCTCTCTTAAACATAGTCATCCAACTTGGCTGACTCTCGGTCGCCCGCTCGCTCGCAGATTCACTCTTGCTGCGAGAGTACACAAACACGAACCACAATAGAGGGTCGTTTTTCAGGAGAGTGAGAAACGCAACTGGCCGTTCCTGCACTACGTTTTTTTCTTCTTTTTTTGCTTTTTCTCTCGGGATACTTCAAGAAAGGAGTGATGAGGAGCTATCAAGCAACAACGTAATAACAAAGCCAGGCAAAAGAAGATTTGTGAAAAATGCGCTTGCTTAGTGGCAAAAGCAGAAGAAAAAAACACTTTTTGTACACACTTGGTAGAATAGTGCAAAGGACGAGAAAGATAATGTGGTGTGGTTTGGGAAGAAAAAAAAGAGTCGAGAGGAGTGAGCGAGAGAAAAAAGAATAAATAATTCAGCATCCTCATAATAGCTCGTAATGAAGAGATCAACAACAAACAGCCAGCACACACACACACAAACGGTTGGGAAAATGGATTGAGGTTTCAAATTACACCCCAGTCAAGATAAACTTGAACATTACAGTACACATCCAAGCGAAGTGAAGTAGTAGTGGATTCTTGCAAGTGAAATGAAACAAAAAAGCCAAACCCAACTATGGCCTTATATCAACACCACAATCTCCAATCTTCTCTCACCTTCTTCTATTTGTTCTCCATGTTGCCTCTCAAATTATTTATGCATTATACCACACAATCATTCTGTGTGTTGTAAGTGAATGCATTTACAGGTGCAGTTACACAAAGAGACCTTTTAAATGAAAATTTTGGGAGACTCGAAAAAAAATTGTGTGTAGCGTTTCATTTATTTTTTTTAGAATGTTGTTCGTTTAACAAACAAACAAACAACCGTACAACATGAGACATAACACGTACGCCTCCATTTAGATCGTTTTAACAGGATTTGTTGATAAAAAGGAATGACACAAGTTTACTGGTACACGACGACGTATTCAATCTTTTGTGAGCGGAGCAGTCCTATTTGCTTATATTTCCTATTTGTAAAATATCTGGGGAAAATTGCAAGTGTGTGCATTTTTATCAAGTGCAAGTTTGTCCCTTGTCAAAATATTTCATATTTTCATTATCATCATCACTTTTTCTTCGTTGGCTTTAACAAAACTATTTTCGTTGAGAAATGACTTGAGATGAAATGCAAAGTAAATAAGCACGATCATCAATAAAAGATTGGCAAAACGTGAGATTCAATGTTTCTTCTTTTTTCATTGATTTCGTCCCTACTACCTTGGGAATGGTGTGGTGACGGATCATAGCGTAAAATCAGCGTGATGAAAAAAGAAGAGGTGAAAATGTTAAAATGTGGCATTTTTTGTTACGTAACTCATATGAGGGATCGACAGAATAATCAATGAATTGATATTTTTTGGCATGCAATAATAATCTTGTGTACGTTTGGATAAATATGTTTTCCTGTAATATGTCCAACCGTTTTTGTAATAGTTTTTTTGTAGAGAGTTCACTAACATTTTTTACGCTCTTCTCCCCTCCCCTTGTTTTTCTGTTAAATTGAAATCATTGCAGTCGACCTCGTCATCAGGAGTGTAGTTTTATCCTGGGAGATGGATATATGCACTCTGTCATTCTTTTTTACTTTATTCCACACGGCATCATTGCGGCTTTGGTTTAATGATAATATTTTTGGTCAAACTTTTTCCCGTGGCTGCTGCTGCTGCAAGAGTTGGTCTGTTGGTCGAAGAACAGTAAAAATTGATGTGCTCAGCAGTGTTTATTATTTATGAATATTGTATGCCGTTTCATGCTAATAAGTTCAATGTTCAGAAAAAATTACATGTATCCTGTTTTTTTCTTTTGTGGTTTTTAGTACGGTCACGGGTACAAGATAGGTCAAATTACTCTTTTACTTTTAGCGGTAACTCTTCTATTACACATTACAATAGAATGAAATACTACAGAGCAGGTAACACGATATGTTCAAAGTCACGACGAATTGTTCCAGTTTCAAACTTAAAAAAAAACTTTCCTTGCCTATGAAACGCTGTCTTATCTTGTATGCGTAAAATGTGCATCAAAATTGTACGACGAACTTCTAAGAAATCTAGTTTGCCTACTATGAACACACCAAGTTATTTTACATAAGCCTGGTGGGAGTTATGCTTATATCACGCGAGTTACATGTTCATCTAACGTAAGAGTACTTTCCCAGGATAACACAGATCGATTAAATGCGTATTCATATACGTATACAGAAGTTGGTTGCGTGTCGTAAATCATAAAAAAAGTATCCAAAAATCTGTCAAACGGCCAACTTCATAATTTATAGAGCATCAACAAAAATAAAGTATTACATGTCAAACAAATAACTTTTAATTCACAGAAGAGTCTCCCCTTTCAGTTAGTTCAAAAGACTTACCCATATACCCGAAATTTAATAAAGTGACTATTGGCAAACTTAATTTTAGTGTCTGTGCTTCAGTAAAAATTTGCACGTTTAAATACATACAGACATGTAATGAACGCTCAAAGCAACCACTTTGAGACACAAGAGAAAACGAAGAAACTTGTGTTCCCAACAGAGATTACATATAGAGTGACAGTTTTTCAATAACCCTTCCCTAATGTGTCCGCATGACTTGTACGGAACAAAAGAATTCTAAATACAAAGGAGAACTAATGTATATTCCCTCCTGCACTCTACTCTACTTAATTGCTTTCTCCATGTTGCTTTTTTAGATCCTTCTTACGATTATTACGATATTGCCTAACTTCTTGGCTGGATCAGAAATGAAAGTTGAAACAATCTAATTACCAATCTTCCGTAACTCACATAAAACGCTCTGTGAGTGGTGCTGCTAGTGGAGGTCGTACCATCAGCCTTTTTTCCGAGAAGCCCTTTGTATATAGAGATTGCCACACCTGTCTCATCCCTTTGTAGGAAGTTACTTGTTTTTATTGAAAGTTATTAATAAAAGGGGGCAAGAGCAATAAATTAGGTCAGCGCGAAACCAATATATCCATCCGTGTTTAACGACATCATTTTTATTACCACAAATGGAGAAACCTTATGAGTAGTTTCCTCCATCCGTGCGTGGCTCAAATTCTCTTTTGGTTGCCTCCCTCTCCAGTCAAGAGCCGGAGATCGGTTATTAAAAAAGGTTTATGTATACTTCCCCACCCGTAATAGGAGCAGCAAAGATAGGTATCTCTGGTTTTTTCGAGAAAATGAACAATATATTAATCTCCTTCCTGAAATAACACCGCATTCTTGAAAAGTCAATAGGTATACGTCACACTAAAAAACCGAACATTATCGTTATACCGCAGCAGCAAACAGAAAAACCTACGTCTGTAGTGCCAGAACTCCCACACTTTCACTGGCGCAGTGGATGTGTGTGTGTGTGTGTGAGTGTATTTTTCCTTTCTGTAATCAATGTACGTACCAAAGTGGTGGCGTACGATAAATGTCGAAATAAATGATGATGTTGTAATATTCTGCTTTCTTTATCCCTTTCATTCCTGACTCTGGGGTGAGAGTTTTAATGAAAAGACTCAAAACACGTATTGCATTACTTACTTTTTTCGTTTTTTTCCAACTATTGCCCACTTGCTTACACTTGCCGCTAGTTCCTTTTACTTTTTTGTGGGATAAAAAAGTTAGCAGATGTGCATACTTTCTTTTTTTATGCTTTTCATGTTTTTCATTTACCAGCTGGATGAACCAGATGATGACGATGTAAGTTGCATTTTTTTCTTTCTCGTTTTCCTCCATCTCTCCCTCTTAGTCACCACTCATCTTTTCGGAATTTAGGTCTTTAAACTGATTTCTTTGAAAATCCACATCCGCAGGGAGTAACTGAAAATAAGTTAGGAGAAAAGTTTCAGAGCGGAAGGCTTGTCTATATAATGTATGCAGTTGTGTCTGACCATCTCAATGTCTCCGTTTGATATTTGTATATTTGCCCTCCTAATAAGAGGATTAGTTAAACAAACATTAGTTACAGAGATGAGAAACCGTCTTAGAGAAAACTACAAGAATGATCAGATCACTTCTCTTGCTTGCGTTGAGTATCGTTGATAACGGCGTATTCCGACATGGATAAAAGCAAGCTGGTGTGGCAATGCAATGTGGAGGTGCAAGATCATTTCCAAAAATGAAAAAAAAAACTATCCCTTTATTCCCAACGGATGCACCATTTTCTTACTCCACTTCATCTCCCTCACTGGCCTTCTCAGACTAGGCAGACTGGACAGAAGACGCGCGCTTTGTCTCCCTTTCACTATATCTCTCACACACGCCTCTTTTCTTCCAAGGAAAGAAAGTGGAAAATAACCGCAATATTCCTGGCGTATCAAGGATGTACACAATCTTTAGCAGGGTCCACACTTTCCATGAAAATCCAGGGAGTTTGGTACACATGCAATTTTAGGGATACCAACATGATATCCGGTATCCTTTCAACCATTAGTATCGCAGCAGCATCAGTGCAAATTAACGAGGAAACAGATTATAAAAGGGAACAGCGTAGAGGAGGGGTATCTATATGGTCTCCTACGATATACTTTGTATACGTATCTCTGTACCACGCGTGGTCGCTCTCGCCATTGTATACTTATCTGTTGGAGTGGCTCATCTCATTACGGCAACACACTTTTTAGGCGTAGAAAGAAAACGAAACGAGGTCCATGTTTCTCCTCTCCTTCAGCCTTTCCATCGTCCGTAGTCCGTCTGTCTACCACGTATGTATCTATCTTGGACTATGTATCTGCTGCTCTCGACCTTAAACCCAGAAATTACTACTGGGAATGTTTCCCAAATAAATGGTATTATTGCTTGGTGAAAGAAAACACAAAAATTCCTTATCAGTCTTTTCTTCTTCTTATCCTTACTCCGTGTCTGGAGTAACGTCATCGTTTGGTAGCCGGGTAGCGAAAAGGCGTTGATTGCCAGTTAAACCAGAACAGAAATCGTGGAAACTTTGTTGCGTTTCCTCTCGCCAAGTTTTCGTGTGGAATAAATGGTGTGTGTGTGTCAGAGAGAAAAGAACCTAACTGAAAGAAAGGCTTGCGGTTTTGTCGGCATCCCATCCATTTCCCTATACATAGTACCCTTTACAGTTGTATATAGATGAGAAAGCAGCCAAAGGAATTATTTTCTTTCATCGTTTACCTCTCTCCTTGCTACATTACTACGGAAGGCGCAAAAACTGTGTAGAGATACCAGATACCATAATAATACCGCACTTCTCGTCTCACATAGACACCACACATTCACCTACGACATACTACACCCACTACACCGTTTTTCATCGTAATAGTCGACCGTGTACAACCACATTTTTTGTATTCATCCATATACACCCTTATGCACTTTTTGTTTTGCTCGTGTGTGGTTTTTCCTCCTTTTGTTGGTTTCGTCTTGTAGGACGGAGGCAGTTGTTCCATATATCCTTCCAGATACCAGCAAATTTGTTAGCAATTTGGCCCCGGTCAAACTTGTTGTCGGCAATACTGGCACTGTTGTTATAATTTCTCTCCAGAAACAAACTGCAGAGTACAACCGCAAATGTTATTATTGAAATTACTTAAATATTAGCAAAGGAATGAGCGTTTTGTGCTACATACATGGATAAATATATAACCCTTTTTATCAATCCCAGAGTAGGAGCAGAAGGGATTGAGGGGAAAACAGGAAAATTCTTGGAGGTTAAGCAGCAGTGAGAAGGATATCGGGAG
>JAHZNE010004479.1:0-45925 GCA_027744055.1 Callyntrura sp. NNG-2020 | reverse complement strand
CGTAAACCAGAGGAAATGGCTACTACCTTAAGTTACGCTAGTATAAAAACAAGCTCTACTGCAAAAGAAACGGTAAAAATATCATTGTGATGCAATTAAAGAAAACACACAGGAATTAGATTGTTTTTAATTGTGTCCTCTTGCCTTGTAAAGGAAGAAAAACGAACGGACGCCAGGGAGAAGGCCTTGATACTTTTCGCCTTTCAACTACTCGTAGACAAAGGGTGTGTCACACTTCTTGTACCATTATATACACCAGTTGTCCATAATAAAGCTTAACTAAATTGGTCTGGATATTTGATACTGTATTTAGGTATTTAGCGACTGCTTCCTCGTTTGCTTCCGAGTGCTCCCTGGACTTGAGCCAGTATGTCATGTGTGAGAATATAGATTTGCCGTCGATTTTCGTGGAGTTTGAAGCCTATCATCATCTCAAGTTTCAGAGATATCCACAGTACTTTCGGTAAGATGCTCTGGTATTGTTTTTGTCTGTAAGTAAGTAAAGAGCAGGAAATCAGGTAGTAACTCCTGTATTTATGGCGTCATGTAGAAAACTGTCATCTGCAAGTAACGGGGAAAATTTACTGTCAAAACTAAAGCAGCGGTCTAAACAGGGGCCTTCACGAGCCAAAAGTTGCAAGCCCAGAAGAGCTACGGTGGAAGGGGAAGGAGGGGTATACAATGAGGGCACCCACGTGGAACTTTTAGCGCCATCGGTGAAAGCCTTGCATCTTTCTGAGAACTCTTCACCGTCTTCCTGGGGGGAGGAGTACCGCCAGGGACCCCCTTTAGGGCAGGAGGATCGACTGCTAAAGCCCGTTTCCGGTTTGAACTTTGTCTCGGAAGAAATGTGCCAACTGGCGGAAATGATTCAAAGGGAAATTGTTGTGGGGGACTTGGGTGTCGGATGGAATGACGTCATAGGTCTGGAAAATGCAAAAATGATTTTAATGGAATCTCTCGTTTACGCCAAGGAATTCACCAGCTTTTTCGGGAATGCCTTCCCCCCTTGGAGAGGTCTGCTGCTGTATGGTCCTCCAGGAAATGGGAAAACTATGTTGGCGAAAGCGGTGGCGAACGAGTGCAAAAGCACATTTTTTAATATCTCCTCTTCCTCCGTGGTGAGCAAGTGGCGAGGGGATTCGGAAAAGTTGGTGAAGGTTTTGTTTGAATTGGCGAAATACCATGCACCATCCACCATATTTTTTGACGAATTTGACGCGCTGGGGTCGTGTCGGGACTCTGGGGGAGAAAGTGATGCGTCCAGACGACTAAAAAGTGAACTGCTTCAGCAGATGGAGGGGCTGTTGTCAATGAAGGAGCAGTGTCCAGTGTTTATTCTTGCCGCCACGAATATTCCGTGGTAATTGATCAAAACTCTCAAGTTTAAAGGGTCACAGATTAATGCAATGATCATCATTGAATGATGTTTATTTTTAGGGACCTCGATCCGGCTATTCTCCGACGGCTGGAAAAACGCATCTACGTTTCTTTACCAGATGCTAACGAACGTCGGGACATTTTACAAAGTTGCTTCAAAAAAGCGATGGAAGGTGTCTCGGAGTCGAGTAGGGGGGCCAATGCCATCGTTTGCAACGTGGATTTTAGTGTACCGGCCAATGTAATTAATTATAAAAAATATTGTGGCGTACTGGCATATTTCAACTTTAAAATTTTTACGAAAAGTTTGATTTTCCCGCGATGTTTTGGGTTTGCGTGTTTTCTCCAGAAAACAAATGGTTACACCGCCTCGGATTTGCACCATATCGTAAAAGAATGCATTGTTCGCCAATTTCGGCAACAGTTCTCGAACAAAACTAGTAAGCCGTATTAAATCATTTCCGCGCCGTTTGCTTTTAAATTGTGCGAATTATAAACACGTCATTTTGCACAGAAACGCTGATGGTGGACACCAGTGACTTGGTTCAAGTAATCCAGACTATTCAACCAACTATGACACCAACTTTACACGAAAAGTTTCTCAAGTGGGAAGCCAGATTTGGGAGTAGCGTGTGAGGAGATGGTACATCTAGATACCCCCAACACTATAAGCATCACCGTTGTTTGTATTTAATCCATCGTCCATTGTGATTGTGATTTACTTGATTTATTATTAAAACCTGTGAAACCAACCATTTCCCATTAAACCAATTTTCATTTTTTCCGCTGGTAAAACCAAAAAATAAGAAACATCCAAATCATTTATAAGATGCTAGATTAGACATTAGAATAGAATAAAGATTAGGGATAACCTATGAAGAACCCATGCGTATAAAGTGAGGGCAAAGATCCCGTATCACATGGTGAGGACAACCCACCGCCACCACTAGTAGTATCACCGTACATTCATACCGCATCATCTATTGTATAATGATAATAATGACAATAATAATACAACTTTAATTATTGCAATATTTCCCCATCTTCTTCCTGCATTGTGCAATTTGCCCGTCTTCTCGTTGCCCTCGTTCGTGAGATTCTCAAAATCCTCAAAAGAGGAAGAAAATAACTACAAAGGAAACGGGAAACACGTGTACGATGTTGCAATTTAGGATCACAAGGTATACAGATGGAAGGAAACATTTTTACCGCAACTCTCAAGGTTTATAGTATGCAGTTTAAGCGTTTACCAATGTAAACGATCTAATTGTAAGTAAAATGTTACAAGATCTTGTGAGTTTAACGTGGAATGGACGTAAGAATGAATGTAGTAATGATGATGATGATGACTTTGTTGGGAAATTCACTTCACATTTTACGAATGGAGGCGAAAGTGAGATGAGATACATCATGAAAAGTGCTTCCACTTACGAAATACGCGGGGAGAGGGGAGTCTTCTTGTGATTTGGCTCTCTCTCTCTCTGTAATTCCCAATTAAGATGGTATCTTCTTGGTTTGGCAGGAGTAAATGGGATAAATTGACTTTCAATGTCAACACAATAACCATAAATGAATGAAATTGTCCAATTTCAAATGATCAAATGACCAGTCAGCAAAATACATCAAAATCATCATGGTTTGCATTTGATGCATACATGTAGTTCAATGTAGTTCAATTATGCCAGTGACGCCACGCACGAGAAACATTTTCTTTAGAGGAGCCAGCAAGGAACAGTATACATTTTGCCGACGGACTGGTGAGTGAGAACAAGGCAACAGCCACAACGGGTGTGTGGTTCTCTCATACATACGATGTGAATCATGTGTGCAAAAACAAACCAACTCAACTCACCGAGAAATTTTTTTGTCAACAAATAGTGTGATGTGGCCTGTGCCATTCCCCTCTCGTGTTTTTCAGCTACTTTTCTGATGGTGGCCACCTGTAAAAATTGTATTCTACGAATGACAGTAAGAAAGACTTAAACGATTGTTGTTTGTTAATCACGCGTTGTTAAAGTGAAAAAAATTACAAATGGTGCTGCATTGTATTTGCATGGGGGTAAATAATTAAGTTAAATAGTACACAAAGAGGGAACGTAACCTTCCAAAGTCTTTCACCAGTGGCGACTTCCTCCCATTAACAGTGCACAATGCCAGACCACCAGCCGCCGGATGCGCGACCTAAGCTCCTGCTTGTTATGAACGGGAAGCGTAAATCTGGCAAGGATTACGTAACTGATAAGTTATTTAAAATGTAATGTTAATAATTGTGTAGCTTCAATGTACAATTTTTACTATTCTTTGTGGTAGTCGGCGTTTTAATCTTACATGTTTTGTTGGATATTTACGGTGGACAGGTTAGATAAGGATCAGGTGGCGGTGCTGAGAATCGCGGAACCGATTAAACACTACTGGGCAGTGAAGAATGATTTGGATTATCAAAAATTATTGGACACCAGTGAATACAAGGAGCAACATCGGTATGCCATGGTGGAATGGAGTATTAAGGTGCGGGCAGAAAATTACGGATATTTTCCTGTGGAAGCACTAAAAATGGCTAACGGTAAGGTGCCCATAATTAATGGGGACAGCTGTCACGAGATACTGTCGAATGAAAACAAGGATGTGTTGTGTTGACATTTTTAAAGATGCTTCCTTCGCTTGAATTTATCAGCTGCCGGGAAACCGATATGGATTTGCACAGACTGTCGTCACAAGCGAGATTACGAGTGGTTCCTCGAGTTCTACCCGGATTGTCTGAAACGCGTCAAAGTAAAGGCGGATGAAAGTGTCCGAGTTTCTAGAGGTTTTAAATTCACTCCGGGAATTGACGATGGCCCGTCGGAATGTGATTTGGATGATGTGACAGATTGGGACCTGGTGGTAAGCAACAATCCCGGGGACGAGGAGAAAGTGGAAGACGCTTTGGGGACCATTGTCTCTTGGATTAATGGAGCTCTCAACAGTTAAAATTCTTAAAGATGATATGAATCATAAATAGTCAGGTATAATTTTGTAGCATTTTGTGGCTGCAAGGAGCCGAGCAGCTGTACGACAACCAATAATCGAATGCCCAACTATAACGCCACCAAAATTATAAATTATAAATATAAAGTCTGGTATACTTATCAACGGTGCTGTAAATTAAATGATATTTACATTCCCTGTCACATCGACAAATTAATCTGGATAATTTTTGTACGGAAAGCTGAAACTAAATCAAATAAGATTCAGTCTTCCAACAACAGCTCAATTAAAAACGTCTCATAGATAACATAAAAAACGTCTTGAAAATATATTAATTTGTGCCAGTGTTTTATTTGTCGATGGGCATCACAACCGCCGACGCTGTATTCCGTGATGAAGCTGAATAAACGAAAATATGTATGCATCCGCGTTGAGTGAAGACCTAGTTCTGGTGTAATATATGCGTGCTGCGAAGTGCTAATGAGACCAAAGACAAGACAAAAGGGAATTAAAATCCCTCCATTTTTTCTGCTCCCTCGTTCCTCTCAGTTTAGCATTCATTTGACCAACCAATCAAGACTGGATGTGGGGTACTTAAAGGCT
This sequence comes from Callyntrura sp. NNG-2020, assembly GCA_027744055.1. Lineage (NCBI taxonomy): Eukaryota > Metazoa > Arthropoda > Collembola > Entomobryomorpha > Paronellidae > Callyntrura > Callyntrura sp. NNG-2020. Next base: position 40,975 of record JAHZNE010004479.1, on the reverse strand, counting down.
CTTTCTGTCCATTATTACTTGCATGCGTAAAACAAAAAAATCTTTTCAGGGAATTTGAGCATTCGGTCATTTAGTCATTTTTATGGTGCGACGGTAGGTCTACTAGATTCGTCTTGGACGCTTATTACTACCGGTCACTTTTGCTAGCTTCATATAAGCTGTCGTTTAAAATAGATTGCTGTGAAGTTGATATATGCGTTATTTTCGGTCCAAATGCATTTCTTAAGGATATTAGTCAATTTATAGGTAGGAGAGGTACCTAAGAAAAAACTAAGAACAAAAACGTTCAAAACCAGAGTGCATCCAGAGAAATAAACAAAAACTTGCCCTCTTGCAAGTAATAAACGCATGGACTCTGGCTATTACTGCGTTGCTGTAGGCTGCCCAACAGCCTCACTTCAAGGACACCATATATAAAAGAAAGTTTGGTTGGAGAGTCAACCAGCAATAAATCAAGTCTTTCCGTTGAAGGCCTTTAGGTCATAAAAGACATTTTCTCACACATGTAGGGTCTCCCTTGAGCACCCTCCTAGAGAGCCCACATCGCTTTACCATAAAACTAGTCCCTCCTTCTCCTGTTGCAACAATGCAACGTGTAATCACGTCGTAAGTTGCTAGAAGAATTACACAGTCAAAAAGCAATCCCCATTTTATGCAAATATGCGACATCATAATAAAATCCTGTCTTGTCGTCATTGATGGCTGGCTTCATGGCGTTGTTGCTGGTTTGTCCGAGATCAAATAACAAATCGAAACATGGAAATGGGAGATACACAGGATTAGATCTAATCAGTCACGAAGTATTCCTCAGTTGTATGTTGTATCGCCCCAAATAACATGTTATGTTTGTATGTCCCATTATTTCCGCTGTTCTATCCGGATAAAAAACTGGCTTTATTCTCGGTGGTTTCTCTCAAGTATCTGTACGCGAGGGGTCATCCACTGGAAACGTTTTAAAATTGCCTTTAGCGATATCCCTCTACCCATGCATCCCTTATTGGGTAAATCAATTGCAGCTTCAACCTGGTTCCTGTTTCTCTCTATTGCATTTCCACGTTACACATGAACGGTCCCTTTTATTAACCCACCGCATTATATTACGACGGTGGGACCAGTTTAGTGTGTAGTACATATTACAGGAATGGCTGTGAATTGTAGGCAATTTCTACTGCTACTTATCTCTAGTTTCTAGTATCCTTTCACGCGATTCCCCGAATTCTAATCGCCGCCACCGTCTAACACAAAAAAATACTTGCATTTCCCTTAGAATTAACTCCAGTGCAGACAACCAGAGAGAGAGAGAGAGAGAGGAAACTGACATGCCTGGCGTTACTATTACCCTTCTCCCTTCTATTGTGCCCGTGTTAGAACGCATCAAGACACAAACCTGCAGTTTACTTTACTCTCCATCTCTCTCTCTACCCCGGAATATCATCATCAGAATAATGGTGAAGCCCAACAACCCTCCCACACAACGCAACGCAACGCTCGATTCCTATTCTAAGTTGTAACAACAAGAGAAACACAATAAAATACACTACAAGACAAATAGATTATAACTCCCGGAATATCATCATCAGAATAATGGTGAAGCCCAACAACCCTCCCACACAACGCAACGCAACGCTCGATTCCTATTCTCCCTCATGCAATTTAGTCCGCTCAAGGAAAAAATCCGACTATTCCGCTACCTATTCCCCGTTTCTCCATTTTTTGGCAGTTGGTCTTATTTTTTGCTGCTTCTTCTCTCTCTCTCTCCCTATTTTTTGGCGTTGTGTTGCTCTGTTGTAACAACCAGCAACAACGAGACAACAGCAGCAGGCAGGAAATCTACAGCGACCCAGGCTTAATCAAGTTTTAGCCCAGCAAAACCACAAAAAACTACCTTGCTCTTGCTCTCCACTATTGTTAGGTTAGTAGAATAGAAGGTTATATAGAGGAACGCACAGCATGTCCTTTCGAAAAGCCAAAGACGGCAACATCCTTTCACACAGAAACTTTCTTGTCGTCGGTTACATTTCTCGACTCTGCTGGAGTGAATAAAAAGATAGCCACATATACACTACTCCTCTCGCACACACACACCAAACAGGGATAAGCAGCACACAGGCAACAACGGTAAAACTTTACTCAATTTCCCATTTCCTAACGTTGTTGCCATCCACATTGCATTCTCCCTATATTTTCCCTTCTTGCTCCACGTTTTAGTAAGCTTGTCTACAAGAGCGCCAGTATATCTCTCCTCACATTATTATCATTCCTCCTCCTCTCCATGCATTACTCCCTACACCAGCAACACCAGAACACCACACAAACAAGTTTACGGCAAATAAACATCCAACATGCTGCTGGTCCTTACCTTCACACACTCGACGACTGCAGCATATCATTCCCATTTTTACTTTTCATCATCATCATCCTCCTCCTCCTCCTCCTGCAAGGCGAGCAGTTCACAAGAGAAACATTTACCATTTATTTGGGCATTTCATTATTCCCTTCTCAAATTCTCGTTTCATCTGCGTCCTCTACCTATTAGCTTGTAGTAGCTCTCATAAGAAGCAGAGCAGCGTGTGAGTGAGTGTGTGCATGCTTCTTCCACCAAACTCACACAATCGTGGTCGTCGTCACAAGAAGAAACAATATTATTATTATCCCTCGCTGTATATATCTATCTCTCTCGTTTCTGCTGAAGAATGTGATGGACTCGTGTTTTTTGTAGGAATCGTGCATTATTCTCTATATATACTAGTCCGCGTTGTGTTTGTATTTCGTGTGTGCTCTCTCCTATTTTATACATGTGTGTGCTGCCTCTACCGACGACGCTGCTGCTGCTGTTTGTGTGTCGCAACGCGAAAAACTTGAATAAATGGGTAAGTTTAGTTGGGCATAAAAATCCCTTTATTCCATATAATACATTATTATCATCAACCTGCAAATGTGTAGGAATTTTTGAAAGAATGGCGATGATGATGATCATGATCATGATCATGATGACGGTTTTGTGTGTGCATGCATATAGAGAGGTATTCTCTCCATATATCCAGACCTGTGTAAGGGGGGATACCTCACACAAGGAAAACGCACGCCACCCGCAGCATACTTTATTTTATTATACAGTACCAGTACGCATTTCTTTTCTGTTACAATTTAGTCTTCTCTCTCTCTCTCTCTTCTCCTTTTCTTCTACGCAGAGAGACGAAAAATGCAAGGTAATTTGTTGTAATAATAGTAAGTATGCGGTGTGTGTGCACACATTATATATTTAAGTGTCTCTCTGCCACTCTTACTACTTTGTTGGGGCAAGTATGTCTCCTCGTCTGTTGTTTGTCGTTTCAAGATATGTAATGCAACACTAGCCTATCATCATCATCATCGTCGTCGTCGTTAGTGTGCGTTAGATTGCCTCTCTTTTGGTAGTGCGATTGTCGGATAGTGATATGCACGCATTTGTATTACCAATTAGAATATTACGAATCTCATCTCTCTCTATCTGTCTCTCTCTCCCTTTCTGTTTATTTGTTACATGAGCACTCCGTGAACGTGTGTAATCCATGTAATGTAAGTGCCAACGGACGAGAAGAGTGAGTGCACAAAATGTGAGACGATATTAAGATAATAATCGTGAGGACCATCATATCGTCTTGTTCATGTCCACAGTCTTCAACACATGTAGTTTGCCTCTCTTTTTTTCTCTCTCTCGCTCTCCACACACCGCCATACCATATATCCACTCGGATTCGCTAAATATTATACCCCACAACACTCACACTCCACATTACTGTTTTACCTGACAGTATAGTATGTAGTGTCGCCCTGCAATGAAAATGCCATTTACTTTTGGCTCGCTTACATCTCTCTCTCTCTCTCTCTCTTCTATAAAGCATGTCCTCCACCACCACCTCCTCCTCCTCTCGCTCCTTGCATTTCGTTGCATTGTTGTGCATAGGTAATAATAAGTACGTGTGGAGAGGTAATTGTTATAATCATATAAACATATATACATACACACACACACACGCTATAATGTAGACTAGTTTAGTAGAAGCAGAGAGAAACGTTCATTCATTCTTCATTCCATCTATCTATTAGTTTTAGGTAGTTGCTGGGTAGAGAGGAGGAAGAGCGACATACACAAAAAAAAATCTATACCACCACCACACCAAGTAAACCCAGGCAGGGAAAGAGTGTGTGTGTGTGTGCATATCTCTGTCTACTTAGGTAGGTACGTAGAATTTTGTATTGTTGCAATTAGTTGGTGTCTGTAAATATTTTTTACTACTTATCATGGCCAGTTTTCTAAAACAAACATCAAAAAGTGGAGTGCTGCTGTAGGGGTATTTATAAAACGACACCGACATACATATATTAGCTATATTATAGCCAGTCACAAAAATCCGGATAGAACTAACTGTCCCGGAGTGTGTGTGTGTGTGTGTGTGTGTTTTATAGAAGTAAACTGAACTCGGTTTTCTTTCTCGCTTTATGTTCGATGATGTTGATGATGATGATGATGAGAGGATGCTGCTGTTGCTGAGATGGTTATTATGGGGAGAAATGTACAAGAACATTAACGACACCCAACAGCAGGGAGAAGGCAGTTGAGCGCTAAAAAGAAGAAATTATTATTTTTAAGCATTTTTGGTTTGTGTGCGTGTGTGTTTTTAACAGGGAGTAATTAGCAGTTATTTTGTAATGAGTTGTCCCCTTCGGAGGGAGCAGGTAGCAAAAAGGGAAATGGCTGGGCGCTGTTTACATAATTAGTTTGATCAGGAGCGCTGTGTAAAAAATACAACAAGTTTCAACACAATAAGCGATAAAGCCCTGTATCGTAAAAATGTGGTGTAAAATGTGGACGAATTAATAGTCAAAAGATAATGTTCCTCGTCATTATCCTTTTGGGACAGTAAAACAAAGCAGTCGTCGTGAGTCGTCGCTGTAACCGAAGCGGAAGACGAAGTCGTTAAAAAATAATAAAAAGTAAGTTGACTCACATCCTTCCTATTTTGGGGCTGTAAATAAATTTAGCAATTGTAACCATTTCTCTTGAAGAGCGCTTGATTTTGTGTGGGGGGAAGTGGGGAGTAGCCACAGAAGAGAGCGGTAGTTTTGGGAGAGCTTCTGTGTCTGAGTGAGTGAGTGTGTATATAGACATTGCAAATTACAATTTGTTTGCATATCGCCTGGTGCTCATTTGATTTTGGACGATAACTTAAATATATATTGGTTCAATGTGCAAATTCCGTTTATGCTAGTGCAAATATTTATTTATGAAAAAAGACATGCAGAGACAGACACGCTGTTCTGTTCTCCCTCCTTTGTAGATGTAAGTCCGGGAGTGCGTAAAAATAAATGATAAACGAATTTATTTAAAAATCAGAAATAAGAAAATGTCTAGTAAATTAGTAGCACTGCCGCTGGGAAGGACGGTTATGTGTGGCGTCGTGTGTTGTGGAGGCACACATGAGGCGACTCTATGTCTGTGCGCTGTGAGTTGTTAGTATAGAAAATAGTAGTAGTGTGGCGTCTTTAGCATTATCAGATGAAATGATACAAGCTGCGCTGTCCGTCCCTCTCTGTGCGTGTGTATTTTACGTAATGTGTGTGTTGTAGTATTTAGTAGGTAATTAAGAATTTTGTTGATGATAAGGAGTTGTAGAGTAAACAAGGTATAAAAATATGCGCGTTTGTCTGTGGTGGTGTGATAAGGAGGAGGAGAGATGATGATGATGATGATGGTAATTTGTGTGTGTACGTGTGTCTGGCTGGTTAACGGCTGAAACACAAGAGGAGCGGTGCACGATCAGGTGCTCCAACAAGGAAAAATGTGGAGTATACACGAGTGTAGGGGGTACAATTTAAGGGACACGTATAGTTGATAGTGACGATGGTTAGAGTAAGGGGCGATTGATTAATAATAAAACTTGATTGAGGGGGACATGATCGGGAATGGTCTGATTTTTTACGCATTTCTTATTTATCATCATCATCATCATCATCATTTTGTATAATTAGCATGTGTAGGACAGAAATCCAGCAATGAAAAATATTTATTAGATTAATAGTTAAATATTGAAGTCGATCATATAATTATGTGGTATGTAGTTTTTTTTAACCGTTTTGATGGAAAGGAGCAGGGAGTCATTTTAAGATGTTGATTTTTAGTTTTTCACTTAATTCAAGGGAAATTAAAAATACGGAGTTGTGTTGAGGAATTTGAATTTTGACCTCTCGTTAGAACCTGTAGGAGCATTGTCAACCTGGAATAAGTTAGGTACCTCAGAAGCAGCAATTTAATGCAACTTGGGTAATATTTCGTACTGGTTAGCAGAGCCGGGGAAAGCCGATTTTGGCAAGTTTTAAATGGTTAGTTTTAGCGCATCGGTTAAATTCACTAAGCGCGTAGGTGCAAGCGGAAACAAATTTTTGGAAGCGACTTTCTTTAGCGTCATTGTCGATGACGATACAGGTACACATACATTGGGATGGGGCCGATGCGATGGGGTACGACTAAACAAAATACGGTATAAATGATATCAGCAGAGCTTATAGCTGGTCATACGCAGAAAATGGGAATGTTTTTGTTTGCTCGTCATATCCAACCAATGTCTTTGCCCTGACCGTGTGTGTGGTCTTCTTTTCAGCGCCCTACTATTGTACCGAAAATGTTGCTGAATGCAATGCAGTTAAAATCATTTAAATTCTTATGTTGTTGCGTGTCGCTGTTTTGGTTTTTCGGGGAGAATTTGTTAAAAGTTAAACTAAACTGTTAATTCCATATTATTTCATGGTAGCACAGTCAGTTTCATAAAAGAATAGGTAACTTGTAGTTTTTAGGGAAATAAGTAGTGATGACTTGATGTCTGATGTCATATATTTATGCCAAAGTTGAAATTTGGAATGGCCGACTCGCCGAGTGTCAGATTTTGGATGGTGCATAATTTTGTGTGAAATACCGATATAATGTTCCACGTGAGCGTGTCCCGCTTTCGGTAGTTTCACTTCTGTTTCGATGGCGGACTTTTGATTTTAGTGGTGTACGGACACAGATTACTGGTGTACTAGTGACTACTGTTGAAGATTTTAACCATAATAAAATTTTCTTTTTTCAGATTTTTGTGTACAATGTAAATAATTGATGTGGTGCAACAAGAGACATTTTAATCAACACAACATAATGTGAATAATCAAAATTCTACAACAATCGGACCCTCAATCTGAAATTGGAAAATAGTTGGTGTCTACCGATGGTGTCGTGTGCGTGGTGGCGTGCTGGTCCACAATCATCGTAGTTATTTTGCAAATCTTTCTTTTTAAGTACAATGGAAAGCGCTATAAGTGATAGCAGCCCGAAGGTGCTGCTGCTGCCGGATTCACTTCCTCTCCTCCATTCTATTGTTCCTGCAAGAGAGGACGATGCGCATCCGGAGGGGGTGCTGTCTACTGTCGATATTGCGGCTCTTAATGTAAAAATAATGTTTAATATATTCACGTGTTGTTGCGAACGAATTGGAAAAAGGGAATTTTGTATTTAAATAACTTTTATTATAGGATGGCGGTGCTGACCTTCAAGGTTTTCACATGGGAAACAACTGGAGAAGCACTGGAACCCCTCGACGCCGAGAAAAACCGGCGGAGACAATGAAAAGTGAAAAACAAATTTGTAATGGTTTGAAAACACCGTGCCATTCTGAAGAATCCCAGGAATCGGATGGGTCAAATAGTGATTCAGACAGTGATGTAAGACGAATAAGAGTTGAATTAATTTTTATTTGTCGGAAAAATGGAAAATGCAATTTTTGTTTTTTGTTTTGTAAAAGGACTCGGATTGCAGCAAAAGTTCTAGCAGCTCCGGATCCTCCTCCAACTGTGGCTCTTCCTGCTCTTCATCTTCCGATTCGTCTGATTCTGACTCGGGGGGCGAGAGCACCACTTCTTCACAGTCTTCTAAAGTTGTATCTCAATCAGCGTCAAAAACAGGACAGAGGGAGACAAAGAAAGAAATTCCGGATGCGTCAGTCCCGCTGATAAATGGGGGAGGTGATCATGGCAAAGGTAGTACAAAGTTGTTATACCACCGAGTAAAGAGTAAAGGGTATGCCTGCAGCTCCGACTCCCGAAGCAGTCGAGAAAGGAATAAAAGACGGAAAGACAAACAGAAAAATTATTCTGTCAATGAATACGAATCTGGCAGTCTAAAACTTCGCATCGCTGCTCTCAAACCGCCAAATCAACGCAATGAAAATAATTTTTCTTCGTGTGCCTCCCCTCAACGTGTTCCTTCTCCCTGGTTGTCGTCCGAAGATATGTCGTCAAACGAAACCAAACTCATTACAGTGGAAAGAACGCAACAAAAACCGCCATCAAAACCGCCTGTGAAAACATCCTCTGTACCTGATGAAGTTTCTTTGTCCTCACCAAAAGTAGTGGTCCCGGCGTTAGCACACCCCGAAAAGAAATCTTTAGTAGCCTCCTCCCAATCTACACCTTTGGATTTGCAATCAAATAAATACAGTACAAAGAACAATGTTTGGTGTGGTGGTAAATTAGGAGGTGATACTCCAGAGAAAACGAAAACTTCCATGGCCAGTCCGAATTCACCGGATTCGGACAGACCTAAAAAGAAGAACAAGTTATCTTGCCTTTTCACTTCCATTAGTCCTAAAAGTAGACTCAAAACGTCTAACGGCACTGCGACAACCGCCCTGGTGAATGGCGACACTAAACGGGACTCGAAGGGTGCCAACACGGGGAACGTATCTTCTCAAAATTGCCTCTCCCCACAAAAATCCTCTCAGGTGGTGACACCCTCTCAGGAATATAACAATTACCATAATAATTTATCCTCTCCACATGGCCAGCTTAATCACTCACCTCGAAAATTTTCCGGGACAAATATTAAAACTTCCCCATCGATGGTCACTACAAATCATCATAATAGCGAGGTAAATTGTAATAACAATTACACGTCTCCAAACGCGGGAGGTGGGAATCCCGGACAAATAACAACTCCTGTAAGGACCAAAGCGGCCAAGAAATATATACCAGATGACCACCTAGTCATACCCCAGGTTGTAGTTACTCCTCCAACGCCAATGACCGCCTCTACTAAAAAGACAGTAAAACCTAAATGTGAAGAGGACACCGAGGACGGAAATCGAAATGGGAAGAAAAAGAAAAAAGAGAGAAAGACCTCCTCCAAAGAGAAGGAGAAAAAGAAGAAGAAGAAAATCAAGAATCACATTAAGAAAAAGACAGTTTCCGAACCGGAGGGGTATAAGGAAGTGTGTAACGGACTAACAGACATGAAGTTAATTAAAGACGGATCTGAAGAGGTTTCTAGTAATGCTGCAGCTACCACAAGTGTTCAAGAATCGACAAAGGAGCCATTTACTTTTGCCCTGCGAAAATACAATAATATCGATACAATGATGTCGAAATTCCCACACCCCAGAAATTCCTTTCCCCGGACACCAATTGCCAGTACCTCTCATACGACAACGGGTTCGGGGAGGAAGAGGAAATTGAACATAGTCAATGACAAAATGATGAAGGAAGCTACTCAACAAAGTACGCAGCTTCAACGACTTCCATTGAAGAAACGTCATCATCATGCGAGTTCTGTGGATAAGAGCGTCTCAGGAGGAAGTGCGAGTGATGTGTTCAGTTCTGTTCATAAATTTGGTATTGGAACAAAACCTGGTTTTGTGCGACCTTCCTTTGAGGTCAACATGACCAGCTCATCGGGCAAGTGGAAAGCCGAGCCTAATTCAGATTTTGGGATGCTGCAGCGCCAGAGTGCATCGTCATCGCATTCCTCCTCGAAGGAAAACGACGCAGAGGGGATTCCCGGAGGAAGGTCTAGTAGCGCAGGTGCCAAACGGAAGCTAAGGGGAGGGAACAACAAAAGATCGTCAAGGTCCTTGTTTACTGCGGTCAATCATAAACCAGCCAAGAAAAAGACGCCGATTGTATCCCCAGACATTGTCGATGCTCCCGAGCAGGCTAATAGGCGGTCCAGTCGAGTGCGGAAGCCAAGAAAATTAGATTTGGACGATGACAGTGCTGAACTTTCCGCGTCACCAACACGAAGTCCACAGAAGCACGCTGGAGCCAATAGTGCCAACACGAGGTCACCTAAAAAGGATATGAAGAAGTTGGTATTGGAAAAACTTGGTATCGTAGCTCTAACGCCTCCTGCTACTACAGCGTCCACAATGGAGGACGACGAAGTAGAGATTCTTGCCGTTGTGCCCATCTCCAACTCTCTTGGTTCCAAAATGAAGTCAAGAAAGAGAAATATGTCGTCTCCACTGGAGGGTGACCTTCCTATAAAAAAGCTAAAGGGCGCCTCTGCACCTGCATCAACACCCCAAACACCCTTGCCAGAATGTGATAGTAGTTTGAACGAATCTGAAATTTCAACGGAGGTGGAAACAGACGTTGAGGTACTCATGTCGCCACCTTCCTCTGCTACAGCAACGCCTTTAACATCACCACCCCAGCAGCAAGCTAAGAAAAGAAGGAAGGTTAATCGCACCGGATTTCCCAGTGTTCGCAAGAAGAAGAAACCAGCTGGTCTGCAGAAAATGGGAGGGAATTCCCACACTGATGGTGCTAATGATATAATCATATTGGAGGATTCTACAGAAGTTGAGATTATCACAGCTAATAGTACCACTTCCGCGACATCCGGGAATTCTCAAAGCTTGCCGGTTACAATTAATAAAAGAGATGGGATCGTTTTCATAACAAAGGAGGGCACTCGCAGTGATAATAATAATGACGACGTAATTGAAGAACCCCAGCAACTGCAATCAATCTCAGGTTCAATACTGCCAGCATCTCTCACACTGTCAGACCGTGTGAAAACGCAGAAGAGATTGTCACTAGATAGCCGACACTCCCTTAGCGACGGCCTTGATGGGGAAGGCAAACCAGAAATTCCGGGTCTTATCATGGACCTGGTGCATATGTCGAACCCACCGGTGGTGGTGCCTCCAAAAACGAATCATCTTCCTTGTGGATTACTCTCCAACTTTTTTAAACTGGAAGACCCTTCAAAGCCATCGAAGGAGCGCAGCTGGAAAGAAGAAAACAATCCTCTGCTCCCCCTTCCTCCAGATCCGGAATCGGCGGAATTTACAACGACCGTCATACGAGATTACATGCTGCCACACGACATTTGGTGCATGGGTGTCCTTCGAGCTAGGGACGTTTACGAAGCTTGGGAGACGCAGAGACGGGAAGAGGAGGAAACGGAAAAGGCTTTATATGCCGCACTCAAAAAGGAAGAGGCAGCTGCGTCAAAACTGGCAAGGCGAAAGTCGGAAATGGATACAGCTTCTGTGGCTTCTTCCAGTGGGAGCGGCAAACCAAAGAAACCAGAGAAGCCGAAGAATCCTTCTTGGAATTTCAGGAAGCTGAAGTCCAGTACGTAAACCATTCGAGTTGAAATTCCTTTTAATTTTTAGTACATGATGTGATGTAACGATTTCCGGATTTACATTTGACGTATAATTTTATTTTCTTTTTGTAGATACTTACTATGGCTTGTCGAAACCGCCTACTTCCACGGAATTCGAGTCAAGTTGTTCCTGTCCGGAGGCGGGAATGAAATGCTCAACCGTAATACTGGAATAAAGTTACTTTATTGTTTATTTTGAGTTTTAAAATTAACTGCAGTGAATAATAATAATAATGTTCCTTTGTTACCCTTTAGCATTGTTATTGTGGAAGTGAGAAGTGTCGTGGGATTATTGGCGTCCGAGCCAAAAATGGAAAGAATGGGGACGGGAATGGAAATGGAAAGAAAGGTAAATCTGTTGGAGGAATGATTGCTGCCAATCAAGCAAATGGAATGCAAGAATCAGGCGCGTCAGATAAGATGAAACACTTGTCGAAAAAAGATCGACACTTTGTGCAGAAGCATAATTGCTTCCTGATTAGAAATTATGAAAAGGTATGAACAAGAAGAGAGAAACAATTATTTTTTTAAATAAATTTTTAACTATTGCCCTTACTAAAAAAACATTCCGTGCTTAATGTAGATTCGAAAAATGCGCCACGACGTGGAGGAAAAGGTGAATATTGCGGAAAGGTTGGAAAAGATAATGATCCCGTGGACTACCAGGTACAAGGCGGGCTCCACGAAGAACAAGCCGCCTCAGGTGCCTGAAGATGACGTCAAGTTATCTAGACTCGCGAGAATTTCTCAAATATTTTACGAGCTCTTTGTCAAGTTAACGACAGCTAAAGGTAAGTAAACCCTAAAGGGAACAAATTCTGTTTAAAAATGAATACACAAAATTCTAATTTTTTTTCTACTTTTTTTCTCGACAGATGAATCTGGTGCTCTATTGTGTCAACCATTTATGAATCTCTTATCAAAACGTAAATGTCCACAACTCTACGCAGGGATGGACGAACCTTTGGATTTAAATCAGATCTGCAAGAAGATTCTTCGTGGCGACTACCGAAATCTGCCAACATTTGAAGTGGACCTCGGCTTGGTGCTAACCAACTTCGAGGCTGCCCTTCAAAAGGAAAAGCCAGGGATCTCTGAAAATATTTCAAAACTGAAGTCGTTCTATAAGGGACTGAAAGCCAAGTTGGTGGATGAGCTGGAACCTTTCATTGTTCATAAATGCAGCAAAGGTTCCATTTCTAACGAATTGCCCAAGTTCCATGACCAAATTGTGGATACCAAGATGGACGACGTGATACGGTGCATTTGTGAAAGGTTTACGGACGACGGCATGATGATCCAATGTGATAAGTGTTTTGTGTGGCAGCATGGGGACTGCATGCGCTATATTCAGTCTCCGAGTGGCGAACAGAAAAATAAACGGCGGAATAATAAGAAGCAGAATAGAAGAACCAAATTTTTCTCCCCTGTCATAACACCGTCGCCCAGCGATGATTCCAAACACACAACCCCAACAAAATCGTATACACCGGGAGGTACCACGACGTTTGGCACGCCATCTTCAATAGCGACTCCTCTTTGTAGTCCGACCATGTCCTCTCCTCGTCTTAACACTCGACCTCTGGCTAAGAGAGAAGAGCAAGTTTGTTTTGAACTGATGGACGAGTTGATACTCAATGTAAATGAGTCGATACCAATGCAGATTAAAGAGGACTCGAATCACAGCATAGATCTTACTCTGAGTGACGGTACGTCTTCATCCGAGGCCACTAGACCGGACCACAAAAAGGGTAGTTTTGTGGACATTTCAGATTTGGAAACCCAACGAATCGACGTGGATGGGGACGTGGAGATGAATGGTCCTCCACCAGACTTGGTTGTAAAAGCAACTGTTATGAATGATGGGAAAAAGGGGGAGGAGGTACCATATTACTGCGAAAAGTGTGATCCCAGACCAGTGGACAGAGAAGTGCCCTTAAATCGGGGAAAAGATGACACTGTGGAGAAGGCTCATTTCATATCTGTTGTACGAGAGGATGGCTTCCTCATTAGGGTCAACGATACTGTGTACGTGTTGAGAGATCCGCCATCCAAACCCGGTCAAGTTGTTATTGACAGACCCACATATCGGACTGCAGGACCTTTAGTTTCAAAGGAATGTGACATTTTTCGCGTAGAAATGTTATGGAAAGATCAAGAGTAAGTAATACTGCTATAATCACGATTCACTATGATTTCTATCCGAGTAAGAATTCCAACATTTATGGTTTTTTTTCTTTCCGTAGTGGGAAAAGATTTGCGTACGGCCATCATTACGTGCGACCTTGCGAAACTTATCATGAGCACAACAGGAGATTCTATCGAAATGAACTATGTCGCTCACCAGCCAGCGAAGTAATATCAATCGATCTTATACATGGTCGTTGCTGGGTGCTGGATCCACCAACGTATTGCAAGGGCAGACCTGTCGGTAAGTAATTGTGATACAAAATGGTCATCCATTTAAAAAAAATTGAAACCTGATCGAAAGAAAAAAGGATGGCTACTTGAGTTTTTAAAATGGTATCATTTTTGTTTTACGCAGGATGCGAAGAGGATCATACATACATTTGTGAGTTTCGGGTGGACAAGTCTAATCGTAGCTTTTCGAAGGCTGGAAAAGGCTCACATGCAGTGTGCATGAAGTCATTCGCGTTTAACTACTTTGAAACAAAAATTCTAATAACTAGAAATTATCACGTGAGTGCGATATTGATTATATCAGTTGTTATGATGGTTCAGGAACTGGTTGGTTATAGTTGATTGCAGTAATAATAACAAGCTCTTTGTCGATTGTATAGCCGCACGGACCACCCAGTCCGGATTTTAAACAAAAGCCATCTGTTGTTTCAACCGTTGCAGTAAACGGTGCTGGAGAAAAGGGGAAATCCAAAAAAGTAGAGGAGAAAAGTAAACCTGGAAAGATGCAAAGCACCTTGGAAAGACTGAAAGTATCGAAAAGGGTAAGTGTAAAGAAACAAGAACGAAGAGACTTTCTAACAATTAATTATTTTTTATATCGGTATAATTAATCCTTTTTTCCTTTAGAAAGGGGAACAGAAAGAGCGCCTGAAGAAAATTCTCGATAATTTGCAAGATAAACTGCCTGACATCTCAAACAATGAACGAATGGATCTTTCATGTTTGTTGGGAAGACAAAAGCAAGTGAAAAAGCTAACAATGCCTAATTGAGGTTGGGAAGGAAAGTTACAAGGACATGTCATGACATTCTTTTAATCAAATTGAAATAGGAATCAAGACGAATGCGAGAAAGATGATTACATTATAAGTTATTAATATATATTACACTGAAATACCCAGCGTTGATCTTACTGCAGCCTATGCAATAACTATGTTGATACGTTCTATGTATAATCTTAATAGTAATATCGAGGATATTTCTACTATTTTACAATATGACAATTATTATTATTATTATTAATTAATATTAAAACTCGTTACTTTTCCCACAAGTATAAGTAGGTATGCACGACGAGGTAATTGTTTTTTTACAGAAAAGATTTTTGTTTTTCTTGTGTTGCTTTTTATGCCCCTGTATTTAATTAAATTGAAATATTTGTATTATTTTATTGATTGTTATTGTCGAAATGTGAATGAGGATGATCGTGTTAACGCGAAAGAATGTTACGCGCATGTTAAAGGCTCCCAGAAGAATGCTTATTATGATGAACGTTTGTCAAACACCGGTAGCAAATAAGCGTTAACTATATTATTTTTTAATTACTTAACTTTTTACGTTAATAATGACAATGTCTTTGTAAAATTACTGTAATTATAGTGGTAATAATAACAATTATTATTATATTGTGACCTATATCATATTAAAATCAAATGTTGTTGGTATTACTCTTAAAGTATCACAGATTTGTACAGCGATGATGGCGATGAGGCTAAAATAATTATTGTTTTTTTGCTATCATTCATTATATCTTAAAAAAATAAGATGTTATCACATATTATACGAATGAAAAACGTTTAAAACTATGATTAATGATAAATTCTATAATTAATTGTAATTAGTTACAGTTACGCGTACAACGATTTTGCGTACATCTTGAGGTAGTAGTGAAGTTGTTTCGATAACCTAACCGCTGCTATTATTATGATTATTATTATGTGCTCTACTACAGTTATTATTACACGATTGATGATGTAATAGTGGTAATTGTAACGCATTTACTATATTTAGTACTCTTTAAACATCTAAAAAAAACAAAATTATCGGCAGGATTCAACGTCGTCGTGTCTAAAAAAAGAAATCTCTAAAAAACGTGAAAAACTTGTGAACATATTGTATTACTGTTATTACTACTGAATTAACTATTATACCGCTAAACTAAAAACTAATCCAATCAGAGAAAACGGTACAGACAAGCTGAATAAAATGTGGAAGAAAATTGTCAAAACAAAAAAGTTAACAATTGTATGTTGTTTGTAACGTTAACCTTTATTAATGTATCACCAATTCCATAAAATCAACTACAGCATTCAATGAAAGACTTCACTACCGTACGCGTACCTGTCATCGCATTTAGAATTCATAGGAAACGATGCGGAAACGTCACTCACTCTAAAAGGTCACTGACCTCTGCTATGCATTCTAAATTTCGAAATGTCTTTGGAAGCAATCTTTCGTTAAATGCCACTCACAGAATCACAGCACAAAGTGCATCTACCATATACTATCTACTGGTACTGGTGCTGTGCACGGTGCACGATCAAAAATATAAAACAAATCGCCGTTTTCTTTTTTTTTTACAGTCGAACCGAGCGACGTGCAATTTTTATGGCAGCCGGACAGTACGGTGACGTGACGTGGTACACCCAGGGATTGACTGCTATTGCAATTGCAAATTGCAAATCAATTTTATGCGGTTCGAGTAAAGGCTCTTGGCTTTAATTGTTTTGCTTCATTTTTTTAGATAAAATTTTTAAGAAGTTTCTAGTGAATAGAATAAATTGAAGTCATTGTTTTCCTATTGCTGTGCTGAGACGCTGCGACTGCAACAGGGATGTTGGGATTTTAATTCAATTCAGATTGTTTGTATTGTTGTAAGTTGTGTACTCTGCTTGTTGTGGCTCCTTCTTGACCTTGACCGATTCGGCTTGAATGGATGGCGACGGGCTCTAAAAAAATTCAGGAAATGGAGATCGTTCAAGTGGAAAGAAGTGATCGGGTTTGTGTATTTTGCAAACAAGGAACGGTGGATGAAGTAAATCTCGGAAAACTGTATTCCAGAGACGGTGTTGTATCTCATTACTATTGTCTGGTAAACTACTTGTTCTATATATTATGTAGTTTTGTTGTTGGTTTGTTATATGGAAATTCTGCATTAATGTTCGAAAAATGCTTTTTTTATTATTCTTCGTTCGTTCATTTCATTCAAATCCTCTGAATTTCAGCTATTTGCCAGCAACCTTTGTACCAAGGGAAAGAAAGACAGCGATGGTATCTTAGGGTTTCTGCTGCCAGACATTCAGAATGAAGTTCGTAGGGCTGTAAGCAACAAAGTTAACAAACGATTTTATGTAAGTTGAATTTTTTGGTTCAGGACCATGACTCTAGAAGCTGCGAGGGGGCTTCCACAATTTTTTATTTTAAGCACTTAGCATATAAAGGCTTATGTATATATGGGTAGGGTAGCATTATCCTCCCCCGTCACCTTGCTGTTTCTACAGTCTCGTTTCTGTTTTATCCGGTTAAGATTGTATGTCATATGTGGACCATTTGATTTCCATCAATTCCCAAAGATTGTGTCATGTTTGTGTTGTTGTATTTTGTGACTGTTGAAACGAGCACTGCACTGCTCAGACTTCATAAAGCAAGCGTTCACAAAAGCACTGACAGACACATCATTTTAACAATCTGGTTAAACCAATCTTGGGAAGTGCCCAAATGGGTTAAATTAAATGTCCGTCATCTGTATGTTGTTGGTATTGGTATGTAAAACGTTATAGTGGTATACGTGATACATGCTTACCAAAGTTCATCTCATTTTGGCGTATTATACATTTTTACCCCTTCGTTCCCCCACCCCCCGGGGACTGACATAAAAGGCTCTTTTGAGCTATTCACCGTAGAGAGGTGAGAGGTGCCAATTCATGTCATACTTGGCAGAACGTTGTTTTTGTGCATCACATTTGCATGTGTTTTACAGTTTTACTCCCCACGCTCCCCCGTCTTAACCACCTGGATATCTTTGCCAAAAAATAAGGATGGACAAAAAAATGCGTGACAGAGTTACCCGAATATTTACCCATCTCATACTCATCGATCGTATAAAATAAAGGACACCAGTACACCCTCTAGACATCACCACTTTGTCAGTCAACATTCAACATAATGTTGATAAAAAAGGGTGACGAGATGACTCGGTGACTGATGTTTCAAAATAAAAACTCATTTCAGTTTCTCACATTTGTTTGTTCAAAAAAGATCCGAAGCATTTCAAAATGATCATCAGAGTGGAAATATTTCCAACTGCAAATACTGCAACTCCCAACTTCCCATATTAAAATAATCCCAAAGAAGCTCACTTACCATTAGTTAACGAAAAGAATGGGCCAACGTCATAATCTATTTTTGTTCAACGGATTTAATTTTGTAACTTTGCGTTACAACCCGTGGTAAACAAGGTACCAAAATGACGGGCAAACCATGCTCTTCACTTTTGCTTCAACGACTGTGTCAGGAGCAAGCGTCGTTGTGACGCTGTAAGCGTATCAATATACGTACATGTTGCTATGACATGTTAAGTTGAACTTAAAAAACGCTTACCGTGTCTAAACGATGCTTGGCCCTTGCCTAGTCGGTGAAGAAAAAATGAAATGTAATATTCAACTTCCCAAAATAATCCAACTTCCACCCCAAAAATCCCAACTATTTGTACAAAAATCCATTTTCTAAACAAAAACGGGTCTTCAACTATGTAATGCTACTACATCGCCGTAATTCTGCATACCAAAATTTCAGAAAGGTCCAAATATTCTTCACTGCGCGCTGCGCTGCTACCGAGTTATGTAAAAAAATATCTAATAATATCAACGTAACCAATTAACCTGTTTTGTTTCAGAGTTGTGCGTTTTGCCGAATGGAAGGTGCGACAATAGGATGTTGCGAAAAGAAATGTAAGAAAATTTTTCATTTTCCATGTGGACTAGCGAACGGGGCCGATTACAAATTCTCCACATTTGGGTAATTAATTCAATCTTTCATGCCTCTTAAAATTATGACAACGAAACATGAAAAAACCTACGTGCACAAGATAAAAAATTTATCTGCATGGCGGTTGAATTGATAAAAAAGATTCCTTTTTTATTATTACTTTGCTTTCGTCATACTTTGTAGGAAGCGTGATTACGATCACGCCACATGCTAAAATCAAATTAGAATTTTTAAATAAACATGAAGATTACAAGAGCCTTGTTTTATTTTACTTGTAATGTGACGATTTTAACTGTTTGCATTATTTATTATAGTGCCTACTGCATGAACCATGCCAAACTTCCTGACTTAAGAAATGTTCCACAGGACGACGTATGTTTGTTTTGCAACTGTAAGCTAAATAATGCTGACGCTGCAACGTCCTCAAGCAAAAGTAGGGAGCGGTCTCTGGTATTAGGGACGTGCTGTACCCCGACTTTGTACCACAAGCTATGCCTGCAGGTATCTCGTACATACAACACTGTTCTTCCAAGTACAAATATTTTCCAAAAATGAGTTAATTACGATAAGCTATACCCTTTTATTGTTGGTGCCCAATTTGGTAGAAATATGCATTAAGCGCTGGATTGCATGCATTCAAGTGTCCGAAATGCAATTCGAAGACTTTGAATACGCAGGTTCAGAGTCAAGGAATTTATTTACCTGATCAGTAAGTTGCTTTTAGAAGTACAACACGACAGAATGAAGGAGTTGAAACAGCGTTATCTCAGTTATGCATTTTACATAATAAATGGCATAATATATAGTTATGTACTACACAGGGATGCGTCCTGGGAATTGGAAGACAATGCATTTGGAGAGTTATATGTTGAAATAGCTTGTGAATCCAATCCATGTATTTGCGTCAAAGGGAGAAATTTCAGCGGAGATACAGGGTTTGTGTAAAAACCATGATTATTTATTACTTGTTGAAAGCATGCATTTTTTTATTGTGTTGTGCTTCTTCACTAGGTCTGAATGGCACTTAATTTTGTGTTCAAATTGCGGAGCCGTTTGCACTCACCGGAAGTGTGGAGCTGTTAATTCTAGTTCCGAAACAGACTGGACCTGTGAAATATGTAAAGAGTTTCAATCCCACCGAGCTAAAAATGTAACTATCCCACAAGAATCGACTCGTGTGATTTCACTCTCTCGAGAATCTAATAATTTATCCTCCTCTCTTAATCTGTCATCGCCATCTTTGACAAATATGATAACTTCACCCCTGCCGAGGGCCACAACTATTCACCATAATAGAGAAGTAATGTATACTGACGACGTTGACGGTGGTAGTAAGGGAAATATTTCATCCAATGAAAACAAGATTATAATTAAAAATCAGAAAGGGGAAATACTTTCTGATCTGGAAGGGCACAATGAAGTGTTTGCTGGACGGACGGACTTAAAACGCGTCAAAGACAGATCTGAAAGGTTTTCAAGTAATACTGTAGCTACCGCATCACGTGTTCAACGATCGACAAAAGAGCCGCGAAAATACAAAAATATGGATGATATCAAGAAATCGAAATTTTCGCAACACCGAAGCTCATTTCCGCGACCACCGGTACACTGGAACACCAATACCTCTAATGCGACAACGGGTTCGGGGAGGAATTTGAACATGCGACTTTCCTTTGAGCTCCACTTGACTATTTCATCAGGCACGTGGAAGGCCGAACCCACTTCAGATTTTGAGATTATGCAACGTCACAGTGCATCGTCATCGCATTCCTCTTCGACAGAAAATGACGCAGAGGTGATTCCCGGAGACAGGTCTAGTAGTAGTAGTGCCAAATTAAAACCAGTCAAGAAACAGTCGCTGATTGAATCTCCAGACATTGTCGATGCTCCCAAGCAGCCTAATAGACGGTCCAGTCGAGTGCGGAAGCCAAGAAAATTAGATTTGAACGATGATAGTGTTGAAATTTCGGCGCCACCAATACGAACTCCACGGAAGCACAAGCGCACTAAACGCAATAGCGACAACATGGGATCACCTAAAAATGATACGAAAAAGTTGGCGATGGAGAAGCTTGGTACTCCTGTTCTAACGCATCCTGCTACTACAACTACTACAGTGGAGGATGACGAAGTACAGATTATTGCTGTGTTATCCAATCCCACCTCTAAACTGATCGAATCGGACATTTCTACGGATATTGAATCAGATGTAGAAGTAATTGTTGTGCCGCCGCCCGCCTCCTTACCGACGATACTCACATCGCCACCGCAGCAGCAAGCTAAGAAAAGAAGGAAGGTCAGTCGCACCAAATTTTCCAGTGGTCGCAAGAAGAAACCAGCCGGTCTGCAGAAAATGAGAGGAATTCCCAAACCGATAATGCCAATGATATAACAGAGGACGATTAGTATTGCTAGTAGTACAGCACCCAAAACTTCAAAACATGCCGGTTGCTATTGACAGGGATGGTATCATTTTCGTAACAAAGGACGGCCCTCGCAGTGATAATAGTAACGATGGTGGCGTCGCAGTTGAAGATCCCTGGAAACGTCAAGCAATCTCAGATCCATCTTCCGACAGCGAAGTCAGTATATAGTATATAGATAGTCAGTATATATATATAAGCATGTATAGTATATACAATGTTTTCAAATGTCATCATATTTAACACTATTTCGGTGTATTGCTAATCATCATTTGAAAAAAAATTCATTTGATATTTTCCACGTCCTCGAGATATAAGCTCTGTCCGGAAAGTAAATCACATTTCCTAAAATTGTGATATCTCGGAACTGGATTGTCGTATTGATTTGGTTTGTGCAGAATGCGTTCACCTACATGTCTCTATCGTATGTGCATTAAGTTTCATGAGATTTCATGATGGTCGTCGGAAGATATGCCAATTTTTCAAAAATCGGATATACTTGGGTGTCCGGAAATATATCACCAAACTTATAATTAAAGATACAAAATTTCTCTAGTTGCTTGTCCTTAGACCAAATTAACCCAGAAACTATTTATATCTTATTGTGCTCTCAAAAATTCTATATAGAATTGTGTTTGATCGTTTTTCATGGACCTGGAGCAGGTCCCTGAAATATTACGCGTTGATTCTAAGTTTGGTGATTTATTTCCGGACACCCAAATATACCCAATTTTTGAAAAATTGACATATCTTCCGACGACCTTCATGAAATCTCATGAAACTTGATACACATGATAGAGACATGTAGGCGAACACATTCTGCGAAAACCAAATCAATACGACAATCCAATTCCGAGATATCACAATTTTAGGAAATGTGATTTACTTTCCGGACAGAGCTTAACTGTGACGGTCGGACAACATAATGTCAATAATGAACGTCGTCACTTCACAAGTTGTCAATAAATTACTCACGCATAGATAAAGTCATTACTTCATCTTATTCATTCAATCTTCATCATCGAACTTGTAACAAGTAAATATATGCTGATATTGCCGTGCGAGCCATTTTACCTTCTCTGACTGACCACACTAATATGCTAAGGTACTTACAAGACAAGTGAAACATTTTTTCATTGCCATGCTCCAGGTCAATGTCTGTCAGCGACTGCAGTCTTGTGTGTATGTTGTGGGTGAAGGCCAAATAAAATTCGTAGACACCGACACCAGCATCAAATGTGGTCGGCGGCGAGAGAATAGGCTAATTTGAAGTTTGAATGCCACACCATTTAAGCACGTCTGGGCTGCTTCTTTTTTTCTAAAACTTCGAGCAGCTCTAAAAATGCATCGCTGCTTCTCCCTAGAATGAATTCCAGTCTGAATAATAACAATAATGTACATAAAAGGAATTAAAGTCTCCTTTTCATCTAAACACATTTTGCGGTGGATGACCTTTTCGCTGGCTAATTCAAAAAAAAAAAAATTGGTTATTTATTATTACCGCTTGGGTAGCAAGTACGCTGTATTTGATCAAAGTTAGATTAAGGTTGCATCATGAACCAAATTCACTTTGGGCAGAATTCCTTATCCTTGCCCGAGACACGCGAAACTGTACTAGACTCTTGGTAACAACGACTTACGCCATGTTTTCTGGTATCCAGCATAGTTTAGAGCTGGTTTCCTCCATTCAAGTCCTGTCTTTCCACAACGGCCATCAGTCATCCTACCTAACCAAGTTGTAACACAAGACCAGTGAACATTATGAAAAATGGAGAGGGATTCCGCCAGCAAAGTCATTAACAAAGTGTCATATATAATTACTTAAGCTGCTTGTATCCTGCCAAATCATGTGTCCTATTCAAATCTGTTAGTTGTACAGCGAAAGTCATCTTTATCATATTCCGGGAAAGCGTAAATTACAATTTGATGAGCATTATCCACTGCTGTACCCGCATCTCTCTCTCTCTCTCTGGGTCTACTCACCCAATTTTCATAAAAACGTCAAATCCGAAATCACATGTGTGGTACGTACGTACGTCTACCCAACTTTTCTCAGGATGCCCCACCAAAACCTTCATTAACTCATATGCCCCGTGCAGTCGACAGCCACACACACCAGCTCCGGTTACCACACTAACATTCCCTGTTCACCTCCATCTTGTCGGCAGTCTCACTCCAGCTTTCACACCAACCTCATCTCCCGTCTCGCGCTCTCTTTCACGCCTTTCACTCTCTTCCCGGATCCAACATATCATCATCAACCTTTCTTTGTTGCCACGGTGAACACTCCTTCGTGCAAACTATCACCTATGGACCAGAAAAAAAATCCCGGCAAGCATATAAAATGATCACGGTGGAATTTTGAACAAATTTTTATATTTAGTGCTCGTATTCCAAACCCTGTCACAATCACACACCATTCAAAAATCTACTTTCATCGACACCTTTACTCCGCATCCAATTGTCGGGGAAAGGATTTCCCCGGAGAAAACAGCGAGGGCCATCAATAGTGGGGAGTAGAGGGAAGATACCCGAGATTTTAGTGATTTCCTCAAAACTTTTCTAAAGAAACATCGTAACGTGTCATACGGTAAAAAATATCTCATTGAAAAGTTGGTTGGCGGTGGGGCGCAACAGGAAGAGCCCAGCATACATGCCTGGGAGGGAACGCTGTTGTGTATAATATTTTAGTGGTTTATTTATTTAAAATAAGTACTCCGTATCCGAATGCACGACCCTTACAGGTCACCCCGCCAAATTGGTGAAGGACCCGGGGTGTACTAAAAAAGTTGTGTATAATCCTATATGTTATAAGGGTGACCCTTGGATAACGTACATCATGACAGGGAATCAAATTCAAGAGCCCTTTACCA
Source organism: Callyntrura sp. NNG-2020 (assembly GCA_027744055.1). Taxonomy (NCBI): domain Eukaryota; kingdom Metazoa; phylum Arthropoda; class Collembola; order Entomobryomorpha; family Paronellidae; genus Callyntrura; species Callyntrura sp. NNG-2020. The sequence continues at coordinate 17,029 of JAHZNE010004479.1, read as the reverse complement.
GGACAATCCTCTGGAGAAACGTGAATCGTTCTAAATTTCCCCAGACAACCCGTCTACATGTGTTGTATCCTTATCAACTTTCTCCGACTAAAATGTGAATTTCCGGCCGAGAGTCCGTTGTGCAGTAGTTCGCTACCGGAATAAATAATAATACCCGCCTAATTGTGAAGCAACAGCATTCCTCAATTGAATATTTCCCCAAAAAGTTACTTTTACACGTTCACGGCAGCACTTGCCAGAGAGAAAGAAGCAGGGCTGCTATTGTGGATAAATTGTTTCCCCTTCTTATCCGTATCATCATTATTGTCCATTCTCCTTCTCATTTGCGTTGTTCTTTCTCGCCTTCTCTGCTTCTGCTGATGTGTGTGTGTGTGTGTGTGTGTGAGTGTCAAACTTTCTCAATCTTGTTTTTCCTGAGAGCAGGACTGATACCGGGTTGAGTTTCTTCTTGGCACAGCAGCAGCAGCAGCATCAGCATCAGTCAGCAGACAATTTTTTTTGGGCGAGTGGTGGGTAGAATTAGATTTGTTTGACGGAAAATAGAGAGGGGGAGGGAGAGGATGAACGAGAATTTTTCGTTTGAAGGCAAGTTAAGTGTGGTTATTTTTGGCGGCTATATACCCACTGTAGTGACAAGGAGCAGACGGGAGCAGGAGAAGAAAAGGGAAGGGAAAGTTGAAGAGAAAAATTAATGACTTTTTCTTGGTAATGGCACGTGACAAGATTTACGACTGCTGCGAGATAGATTTTCCTCTGACGACGACTACTCTCCGTTGTTGTGCGGGGTAAGCTGAGAGAAGAAGAAAAAGAAACGAAAAAGGAAAGGAAAAAAATATGGAGAGGTTTTTTGTATTCTGTGGGGTGTTCCTGTTGGGGGGCGATGGCCTGTTTGTGGGAACGGCGGATATAGACAGAGTGGATGGGCTGTCTGGACCCCAACTAATCTCAATCCCGTCACCTGTCACGCACTTTTCAAATTCGGTAGGAGTCACCCTCTCTTGTCGAGCGACAGGGCCGTCCCCGTTGATAATAGAGTGGTGGAGTGGGGATACAGGAGGGAGTCCGGGTGTTGGCAGTGAGGAGCTGCCCAAAATTCCGGGAATTAGAGAACAACTGGATAACGGCTCCCTCTACTTTTTCCCTTTTCGGGGAGAGGAGTACATGGTGAGTGTCCACGCGGCCCGGTACAGATGCTCCGCTCGAAATGCGGTGGGAGTTTATATGAGTCCCGTGTTTCGGGTGAATGCGGTGATAGATGAAACATTTCAAGTGTCAATATCCGCCTCCTCCCCAGAGGGTCAGTCGGACTACTGGCTAGAAGGGAATCCGGCGCTGTTAGAGTGTCACGTAACTAATCCCCCATTCTACTCCCAGATTACGAAAGTCCTCACGTGGAAGGAAATTGATCAGTTTGGCCACGAACGGGAGATTGCCAAGGAGGAGGCTAACACGCCGTATGTTTTAACCGCTCCGCGGGGAGCCCTGTTGCTGTTGCAAGCGCCGTTACAACGACTCTTCGTTTGCGTCGTCCAAAACACTCTCAACGGTCAAGTGAAAGCGAGCCCGCCCTTTTTATTCAAGGCAAAACGGGTCTCCCCTCAGATGGCCCCTTTGCCCTTGGCAGAAGCGGCTGTCAACAAAATACAGCTTAGTAAGGGCCCCTCCCTGAATACCACCAGCCCTTCCAAGTCGGTAGTCGACCTGCTCTGCATCGTTATCGGGAACCCGGTTCCTCTTTGGCGGTGGGAAAAGCTCGACGAAAAGGTCGCTCGGTGGAACCCCGTAAGCGTGCTCGCTCCCCAGGCTACCGGTCCCCGTTTACGCCTAAGTTTACAAGATACCCCCTCCGACCTCGGAAGCAGTGATCGTATCAGTGGCACCTACCGTTGTGAAGTCAGCAACGCGCTGGGCTCCACCAGTGTGCTCTACACCGTTGAAGTCACTCCCCGTCCGGAGGTCACCATGGAACCGGGCCGGCTGGTAGCCTATCCCGGGCAAACTGTCGAGTACTTTTGTAGCTTCAACAGCACCTCTCGCACCAAAAGCGGCGATTTTGTGTAAGTATTTTCCCTTTCCTTCTTTTAAGCCGCTTTGCAGAAATTGAGAACCCAGATTTTATTATCATGTTTGCTCCCCGGCAAAAGAAAAAAAAATCCCGCTGAAAGTAACGATTTATTTACAGTTGGTATAAAAACGGACAGCCGCTTGTGAACAGCAACCGCGTCAAAGTTACTCCCGGCTCGCTAAAATTATTCAGTGTTGGATTGGAGGATCAAGGTGTCTACCAGTGTTTTGACGATAACAGTTACAACTCGGCCGAGCTTATATTTCCTCGTTAGTAAACCATTTTTTTATTCTCTCTCTCTCTCGTAAACTCTCTTCCCTTCTGTAAGAAACTTCCCCAAACTTGTTGACATTTTAGCTTTCCACTTTCTCCCGAAACAAACCAAAACCCTGGAAAGCACTTTCCTTTTTACAGGTTTCCCATATCACATTTCCCTCCACTTTATTTTTTTCTGTCTTTCTTTCTCTCTCTCTCTCTCTCTCTCTTTTAGCCGCTGCACCTGAGCTCGTTCACACGTTTATCTCGCAGAGCGTTCAGCCCGGACCATCCATTTCACTCAAGTGTTCTGCCTTGGGAAATCCGGCCCCGGTCATTTCCTGGTTCATTGACGATTTAATGGTGAGTAGTAGCTACCGAGGAGGGTTTACTCTCGAAAGAAAATATTTATGGACGGGCCAACAACAACAGAGTCGATTTCACCTTTCCTTCGGGGAAAGTGACCGTAACTTGGAACAAGCCGCTTACACCAATTCCGGTCATCATCAGCATCAGCAGCAGCAGCATCATCAGTACGGCGGCGAAGTGGTAAGCTACCTGAACATCTCCACCGTGCAGGGGGAAGATAGCGGCGTGTACAAGTGTACCGCGACCAATTTCATTCGTGGCGTGAGTCACTCGGCAAGACTTAACGTGTTCGGTAAGAAAAAATATGAACTGGAGGGGAGAGGAAGGGGGAAAATGGAGAGAGGATTTTCCCGTAACAAAGTTTTTTCCTGAGTGGCTGCTGTTGGCGGTGTTGTTGACATGATGAAAATTTAATGGTCTGAAAATTCTTTCTCTCTCTCTCGCTCGGTCTCTCTCTGGATTTTTTCTCTCTCGATTCTCTCCTGTTCTCCGTGTTTTTCTTCTATTTTCCCCGGGTTTGGTGTGACGCGCGGTATGATGATGCTGATAGGGGGAATATTTGTGAGGGAAATGGCAGGAGAGTCGGTGACCTACGCTCACGGTGATACGGTGTACATCCCGTGTCATTACGGAGGATACCCGGTGGATAAGATAATTTGGCAAAAGGACTCTCGCAATCTCCTTCCCAATTCTGAGGCGATTCCGCAGAGTCCTGGGAAAAATTCAGGTGATCAGCAGAAGCAGTCGGAGAGAACAGGAGGAGGGAAATTTTCAATGTTTGCCAATGGCACTTTACGAATATCGGAGATTTCTGCGGATTCCACGGACCGGGGAAGGTACACCTGTGTTGTTTCCAACAGGAAAGGAGAAGTCGCTTCGGGCTCGGTGGATATCAACGTGATGCGTAAGCCCATGTTTCCTTTTTGCTAGAGACAAAGCCGGCTTGTAAAATCTTCCCCAGTATTAATTTTTGGGGAAGTTGTCATTTTCTCGGGAAAAGCTGCCCGGCTGTATAAAAACCCCATTTTCGCGGGGAAACGACAATTCCCGGAAAATGGGAGCATTTTGGGGATTTTATCATTTTCTGTGTAGATGTAGAGTGGTGCTATTTACCCGAGTTCCTCTCTCTCTCTCTCTGTCTCCAGATCCTCCTCTCGTCTCCAGCTTCAAATTTGAGGGCACTCTGATAGAAGGCCAGCGGACATCCGTTTTGTGCAATGTGCTATCTGGCGATCTCCCCATAAACATATCCTGGCACAAGGACTCACAGCCTATTTCACCATATCTGAATGTAACCGAAAACAGGGTACGCTTTCTCAGCGTGTTAGCCTTTGACGAGCTTCACGAGGCCCACTCAGGCGAGTATACCTGCTTTGCCGCAAATCCGGCTAGGGTTGTCAAGCAATCCGCCACTTTGCTCGTTAGAGGTAACCCACGATAAAAAAAAAATTGCATGTCGTCGCTCTCTCGAAAATTGGCTTGTTTATTGGGTGTAGCCCGGAATTTTCCTGGGAGCTATACCTTCGTTATACCTGCATGTCTCTACTTTCTCCTTGTCTCTCTCTCTCTCTCTCTTCCCCCTCTGATGATGACAGTTTCTCCAAAATGGACAAAACCACCGGAAAATACGAAGGCGGTAGTGGGATCAGAACACACTCTCGAATGTCGAGCAAAAGGAGTGCCGTCACCGACATTGTCATGGTTTCGGGGTAAATTGATACACTCCCGGAGAGAGAGAAAGCAACTGACAAGCCGTTATCTTGCTTTCTCTCTCTTTCCCTTTTCCCAATATTAAATAACAGCCTGGGTACAACTTTCCTTTATTGTTGTCAGACACAAATGGGAACAAGGTTGCCCTCCGGACAAATCACAAGTATCACCTGCTTTCTAATGGAACTCTTCTCAAAATTCGGCAAATTACAGAGTCCGACCGGGGATTGTACACTTGCCAAGCGGACAACGGGGTGGGAGATTCCCCCCTGGCCCTCGCAGCCAAGCTGGATGTAATAAGTAAGTGCGGCGCCTATTTGGAGTAGTAGTACTAGTAGTAGATAAGCTTGTTGAAAGTTGCCTACCCCCTTGAAACTTTCCCTTGTTGGAGATCCTCTCCAAATATTTGAGCGGTAAACGCGAGAAATTCATTAAAAGTTCCAACATGCCTTTTTTGTTTACGGTCAACTTTTTTCTCTCTTTTTCTCTTTTTTTTTCTCTCTCTCTCTCTTTCTCCCATCTTCCTGCAGTTCCTGCCAGAATATCCGGTAGTGAAACCAACGTGGCTGCTCCGGCTGTGGTGGTAATAGCCGAGGGAACAGCAGCTTCCCTCAGTTGCCAAATCCGGGGAGATGAACCGTTGCAAGTGATGTGGAAAAAAGATTCCGTGATGCTGCTACTGCGAGACTCTGCGGCAGAAATGACCAGGAATACTGCTGCTGCCGCCGCTGCTGCTGCTGCTGGGGAGGAGCAGGAAAGACGGGGAGCTTCTTCGCGGAGATTTCTTCAAAAAGTCACTCGAGTGAACTCAAGTGTGCTCTCGGCCGAGCTAACCATTCACGCTGGCTCGTTGGCAGACTCTGGGATTTACGAGTGCGTTGCCTCTAATCAGTATGGACGAGACGAGAAAAAGATCAAGTTGCAAGTTAAAGGTAACAGCAATAACAAAACAGGACCAAAAACGGAGAAAAAAATATAAGTTGGTCATGCATGCGGGTCTCGTACATTTTTTTTTCGTTTCCACCTCATAAAAACATCATCTTTTTCTCTGCAATTTCTCTCTCTCTCTCTCTCTCTCTCTCTTGCTCACTATCGCTTCTTGTCTGTTTGTCTTTCTCTGGCTGTGTGCTCGTCCCTGTGTCAATATTGATCCCAATAAACAGCCCGACCAGTGGTTCCTGATGATTTTATGGTGGAGGAAATTGGATCCAGATTCATTCGTTTGAAATGGTCCTCGTCGCAAACGACGCTGTCATCATCATCATCATCATCATCGTCTGCTTTCCCTGACCCAATTACCCACTTCCTCGTGGAATGGTTGAAATGGGATGCGGCATTCACTGAAGCGACGGCCTCCTGGGAGCAGGGTCACAACTTGACAGTGGATGCGAGGCGGAATCAAGCCGTAATTGAAAATTTGTTTCCGGTGACAAATTACCGAGTGCGGTTGTTTGCCCACAGTAAAATTGGACAAAGCCTGCCCTCTCCCCCGCTGGTGGTTCTCACGTTGGCGGAAGCCCCGTCCGGACCCCCCTTGAATGTCTCAGCTCTCCCAGCGGGGCCCAGGTCGGTGATGGTGCGGTGGAAGCCGCCAGAGTTGAACCGGCAGCATGGGACCATTACGGGGTATCACGTGACCGCCATTTTGCAGCAGCAGCAGACGCTGTCGTCCCTGCCGGCGGCGCCGAGAGCACCGGTAAAGTGTGAGTGTTGATGTTAAGTATCTGGATGAAACGACGATTCAAGGGCTGCAGCCTCACAGTCAGTATCGAGTGTCGGTGAGTGCGCATAATAGCGCGGGCGTTGGACCGGAGTCCCCATATCAGTTTATCCAGACCCCGGAAGGAGCTCCAGACTCCCCACCACTCCACGTCCAGTGCGAGGCGCTATCCCCGAAAAGTGTGCAGGTTCACTGGGAGCCCCCGCCGGAACACCTGCAAAATGGCGGGATACTGGGTTACAAGGTAAGCTACATGAGCGTCGATGGAGAGCGGCTGGGAGAAAAGGCGGAGGTAAAAAAGACGAGTAACCGGGAGACGACACTGCACGGTTTAAAAAGCTACACCAGCTACGCCGTGAGGGTACTGGCGTATACAGTTGGCGGGGAAAGTGAGTCTAGTGAGGGGGTCCAGTGTGTTACGGAGGAGGACGTCCCCGGGGAGCCGGCAGATTTAAAGGTAGTTTGCTCGGGGAGTAGTTCCGTGGTGGTGAGTTGGCTGCCCCCTCATTTTCCCAACGGGCTCATCTCCAGATATACCGTGTACTGGAATTCGGAAGAGGATACGACCGTGAAAGAAAAGCAGGTGGCAGCGACGGGAGCGCCCGGTAACGGGGGGCGGGAGGAAGGTCAATATTGGACGGAAGTCAAAAGACTCAAAGAGAATCTGCCGTATCGATTTTGGGTGAGTGGCCAGACGGCTGCAGGGGTAGGGAAGCCCTCAAAAACAGAGAGTGTGCGAGTGAGTGCTAGTGGGCTGCCGAGAATTGCGAGTTTTTCGGTGGCAAAAAGTGTGACGGTGGGGGAGGCAGTGATGCTGCCTTGCTTACGGTTTGTGAGTGTGGTGGGAGGGGGAGGATCTTCCGCGAAGGTGGTCTGGTTTAAGGATCACGCGGCGGTGGACCTGGGAAGTGGGAAAAATGTGTGGAGTAATGGGACGCTGTCCATCAATCGCGTGAAGGATGCAGACGAGGGAAAGTACACTTGTCGGGCGGAAAATGAGCACGGCTCGGATGAGTTGGAGCACCGAGTGGTGATTTCGCGACCCCCGGGAGCCGTATCTCTGTTTTTGGGGTATGTGACCCATTCGAGCATTCAGATCCATTGGGATCCGCCCCAAAGAGCGAGCCCGCCGTTGATTAGCTTTCTGTTGGAGTGGCGCCCGGATCCGGTGGAAGGTATGGGGACGAACCAGTGGTCCAATGTGAAACTGGGACAGAGCGTGCAAAGTCATACGTTTGAAGAGCTCCGGTGTGGTACCCAGTACAAGTTTCGAATTGCGGGAGTGAATCGAGTGGGACAAGGGTTGTACTCTGACCTGTTGTCCACCCGAACGTTTGGTCGCCTGCCCGAGGAGAAACCAAGACTCACGGAAATCCTGGACGGGAATGGGACCATGGTGAGAATCGACTTAACCCGGTGGCCGAATGGGGACTGTCCCATAAAAAAGTTTCACGTGGAATACCGCCAAGTGAACAGCTCGTCTTGGATACCGGTGATGACGGCGCACAGTCGGGATAATCTAACAACACCGGTACCCTTGAGGGTACTCACCCTTCAGACACAGTTGAAGCTCCGGTACGAAATCCAAGTTCGGATGGAGAATGACGCCGGGTTGGTCACTCGCCGTTTTGTCGTGGAAAGCCATCCCGACTTTTTCCGGAATTATGCCAAAGTGCTGGAGAGGGTAGAGGTGGGCGACAGGGGGAACGGGGCCGATCCCGGGGACCGAGGCACCATCGTCCCCTTTTATACCGACCCTCACGTCCTCGTCCCCATCGTCAGCGCCATAATTTGCACGGTAGCGGCCGCAGTGTGCTTGATGATGGTGCTTCTGCGGCGCCGGAATTTGCGAAAGCAGAGTCGCCAAAACCATACCCTCCACCATCATCACCATCACCAGTCCTCCAGCGAGTGGAAGTTTAGTGGGGGCGGGTGTAGCAGTGGGGGACCGGCTGGAAGACAGAGCCAACAGAGTTGGCTAAGTGGCTCCGGAGGTGGGCTCGACAAATGCAGTGGGGACCTGACAGATGGTGGGGGCGCCACCACAGAATCCACTTCCATATACGCCACTTTGAATAGTACGAAACCCATCCCGATGACGATACGAGATTCCACTGTGAGGCTACACAGTTTTGACAGCTTTGATAATTATGACGCTGCCCCGATGACCGCTACTGGGCATCACCATCATAACATGCAGGGAGTGCCAACCGGGCAGTACAAGAAGAAAGGAAAGAGAAAATCCGGCGGGAGTACGCAGCTGAGTCCCGTAGATGTTTGCATGCAGCAAGGTAAAAAAAAATTCTATAGTCGGGCATGAAAAATATTTTGAGAATTCCGGGAATTACCGGGAATGGTCATAATGTCTGTATTCGTGCACATATTATTCCTGAGTTAATAAGAAAGTCTGTATTCCTGTTTCGCGGAAAAATTTGCACCCCCGCTCAACTTCTGCTGGTTTCCCCGAATAAATTCATTTAACCCGGAACATGTTTCTAAATGTTTTAGTTTCTTGCCAAATGGATTTTCCTGGCAGGATCGAGCCTCCCCATCAATTTCGCTCTTGCAGCGGAAGTACAGACTCGATAGCGTCTCCCGCCACCACTTACCTGCATCCCGCCTCGGCCGTCACTCAAAACCGAAGGGAGCCCCTGCCCTCCGCAGGATTCTTGGTAAATCGGGATGGTACAAAGGAAGAGTTGTATCACGACTACGCGTACCCTTACCATCATCAATTTACCCCGTGCCCTCCCTCCGCGGAAGAGCTGCTTCTCCATCACTCCACCAGTGGTGGGTGCATTAGTGGGAGTAGCAACACCCTCAAAAAATCCTCCTCCAGAAAAATGCAAAGTGACGGGAAAGGGGGGTCAGGGGGAGGCGACCTGGGGAGTAAACGAGGAAGTCGATGTGTGGCGGGGCAGCAGGACGACGAGTACTTCCAGTGAAAGGGGAGGAACGTTGGAGAAAGCAGAAGAAAGCACTGTGCCTTACTATAAGTCATTATGTTAGTAAAAAAATCCGTAGTGGTGAGTGATGTAGATGGTAAGGAAGACGACTCTGCGATTGCGATAGAGAAAAGGAGCAAAAGGACGAGGACGAGATGAGCTGTTTGTGTGATGAGGACGATATCAATCAACCTAAATATATATCAGTAATTACCCCAGGTAAACTGCATTATTTGCAGTGATACAGTAAATAAAGGGATATTAATAATAATTTGTTACGAGATAAGGAAAAATATTGTCACTTTTAAAAGTAATAAAATGTGAGATTTTAATGCCATTGGAAAATTTTACGCAATTTAATACATGCATGACATCAGTATCACGTTGCCCCGTAGCTCTATGGGCGAGGGAAAGTAAGGTGGGGAGGAAGTGTGTGGGCGGGAAACATGGAATATATAATATCGGGGTTCTACCTGTTTTCGTCTCTGTCAAATTGTATTACAGCGGCGAGCGTCACCTTTCCAAAATTGAAATCCCGGATCCCAAGGAACGTGAGAGGATCGCGGGAAATTGTACGGGGAAAAGGGAGAGAAAGCTTGGGTAACAGGAGCCGTGTCATTTGTTCGGTGGCACTTATTGTTAAATCAGGTTACTGTTTGGCTGCTACTGCCTCTTATCATCAATACGGTTGTGTGCTCTGGGCTTTACTGCATTAGAGGAAGGATCATTATCCTTTTGTATTTCATTAAAAGTTTTTCATGGGATTAAGGAATTGTTGAGATGTAGACAATCTGATTTTGATACAGGAAGAGAGCTGCTTTCTCGTAAATTGTTCATAAAAAACACACAGACGCACAGCGTAAAACTTGTCATAAGAACATTGTTGAACACTTTGCAGAATTTGTCGCAACACACTTCCGACGGTTTGTCTTACAGGACGTTTGCCCGGATGCCAAGTTTTCGGAGCGGGGCAAAATGGGGACACAAGTCCCCTTTAACATAAGAAGGATAGCAAGAGGAGGGGTCTAAATGCATTACAGGATAGCAATTTGCAATATCACCGCGGAAACTTGTCTTACCAAATTTTCACACCTTTCTAGCAACACTTTTTAAATTGCCATTTTTATGTCCAATGTCCGTTTATGGGAAATTGCTTTCCAGGAAATTGTCCGAATCCGGGAACACTCTCTATCAGTTGAGACAGAAAAACATTTCTCTTCTCCCATTCCATCTCTAAGATTCTCCTGTTTCTTCCAAAAAGAAAATGAGTATCTCTCACTCTCTCTCTCTCCCAAGAATGAAGGAAAGCACGTTGATTGACGTGACAATAGCTCCCCCGAAAAAAGTCAAGGAGCAACTTCATCCGCCATCATTTCACCATCAGCCTCAGTTAAGTTCTGTGACACGTCCGTAAAAATAGACGTTCCTCTCTCCCGCTCTAGCCACTTCACTTATTTCATTTTCGGTTCGTACTGGCAGTACGTGCTTTTATGACGCGACGCTATCACGACAACCCAAATAGTCACTTGAAGCGAGAGAACACACACACATGTCTACGCACACGTGACAAAAAGGAAAAAATGGTGACTTCTCTTTTACCTCCTTCCCTCTTTCATATATCTTGTACAAACAGCTTCAACGTGAGCCCACACCTCTCCTCTACACACAAGAGAGGGGTAAAACGCAACCCAACCTACAAAAATATCATACCTCTTCTCTGGAACTGATATACCCGGAAATTTATTCCCACGCCAAAAAAAAAACTCCTCGAAATTTGAACAAAGATGTTTTTCTTGTCCTGAAATCACAGCAATTTCCAAATTTAAATCGAAAATGACCAAAAAAGCCATTTTCCCAAACGAATGTGCCGTTGACCCCCTTTCCACATTTGTCCTTCTGCGTCGTTCAATAAAACGCCATAAAAAAGGAATAGGTATACGCAGCCTATTACCCGGATAGTCAATTTCTCCTTTTCATATCGCGCACCGAGGGACTCAACCGTGGAAGAGAATTTTTAATAAAATGTTTTCTCCTTTTAGCATCTCCCCATTTTCACCGTATTATTCGTTATTACTTTTTAGAGAGAGAGAGAGAGATGCAACAATCTCCTCCTTTCTGGAAATGTCAGCCGTGATTTGCGGACAGTCTGACAAATTGTTTCAAAGTAGTGCGACCATACCCCGTATCGCCATTTCTCTTGAGAAGTTTTCATTTCCTCTTTCTCTTTTCAACTTTTTTTTATTCATTTTTGACACTCGTGCCTTCCACCAGCGACAATGTACCCTGGCCTATTTAACAAACTCAAAAGTAGGTCCTCCGAAACTATTGCATTCTGATATTGCAGAACAATTCTCTTTTCCAATATTCCTGGAGAGCCCCTCTCCGCAGAAATGGTGATCGCTTTTCTCGTATAGATAGACCCTGTTTATTTGTTACTGCCTCTGACTGGCGTGTGTGTGTGTGTATTACTTCACGGGCTATTAACTAGTAATAAATGCTCTGCAGATTTCCCCTACTCTCTGGGGGGACGAACCTGCTTGGCCAAAATAGATATATGCAGAGAAGGCAGGCAGATTAAACAAACATTAAAAACAGTCGCCGCGAAAGCCGACTTTTCTCTCATAATTTTTTCGGTTGCCATATCCAGCGTGGCCTGTACCCAATTGGCTAATTAGGAAGAAATTGTCCCATTTTCATCCCGTTAACACATCCCTTTTTAAAATCCTGGCTAAGTAGCCTATATAAATGGAGGCAGAGACCTAAAAACCCAAAAGGTACATTTCAATAAGCGCCTTTCCCTGTAAAACAATAGGGTTTAACTTTCTCTTTTCCTGCTTTCCCCGTTGTCCATGCATGAGAAGTTTGATAATGTTTCCAAACACTTATAATTGCTGGTGGGAAGGCCCTCATAAAATGGCCGGTGGAAAAAGCAATAATATTTTTTTCTTTGAGGATCCTTCCAAAGAGAGAGAGAGAGAACCTCTCCAGGATGAATTTCTCGGGAAAGGAGAGGATTCGGAGAACAAGGAAAGGGACACACAATCTGAAATGCAAAGGGAAAGCAATAAAAAGTAAAAAGTCATTCACTCGTTCATTTGTCTCTCTCTTTCTCTCTCTCTCTGCTGGAGTATATTTTTCTCTTCGGTGCTCCCTGCTAACAACCGCCTTTTAATAGCGGGTAGGCCGGGCTTGAAAAAGCAATTTTTGATTCTTCTAAAAAAGGAGAAAAAGACTAGCTGATTTTTTAAGTGCTGCTGTGTGTGTATATGTGTAGATAGAGATCGATTAATAGATTTTTCCCTTTTCTCTTTTTCACCGTATTCCCCCAAAACGTGTGTACCTTTCCCTCTTTTCATTTCTCCGTCGTTTTTTGTATTTGCGCACAAGCTTAAGAAATAACATTCCTTCTTTTTTTCGTCAGAAGAAAAAAGAAATCTCCCAACCGTAAAGTCTTTTTTGTTTGTAAAGTGAAAGTGAAAGAGGAGGACAGGAGAAAAGAGAGAGAGAGAGAAAAAGTTTTTGTCGTCGTTGAAGCTCTTTTGCATTTTTATTGACATCTCGGCCTACTTTCCCACTCCTTTTTCAAGCCCGGGAAAAAAGGGAGGAAGAGCGGGAGAAAATGAAATTGAAAGGAGAAAGTTTAGAGCGGTGCAGGGTTTGGTGTAAGAAAAAAAGGAAATTAAATCCCACCCAATAAGACACTAATGGTGGGTGACAGGCAGTCGATAAAAATGGGGAGAAAATGGGTACTATTGAAATTTTTTTGGGAGGCTTGTTTTCCCCACCAGTCAGTTTCCTTCTGTTTAAAAAGTGGACATGAAGCCGTGTTGAATGTTGTTGTGTCATGTTCAATCGCGTATATATGTATATACACACTTCATGTCAATACTCAAGTACTTTACAGCACTTGGTACTCCCTGGCTCTCTCTCTCTCTCTCTCTGCGGAGCGCCCGACGCGACGGAAGGAAAGAGAATAGGACAGACGCAGACGGCAGGTTCTTTTGTGCGACGAGAGAATGGATTGATTTCGTGGGTTTTAATGAACCGAATTCAATCTCTCTCTTTCTCTCTCTTTTTCTCTCTACCTCTGACCTGTTACAAAAGAGTGATACAGACAGAGAGAGAGAGAAAAAAAAAGAAAGTATTGGTGCGCTTCATAGGAATAAAAATCGGTCGTTATTTTACCATGAATTCCAAAAATAGTCCCAAAATGTTCTCTCTCTCTCTCTCTTCCCCTCTCTCGCGGTTGAATTTATAGCGGCCGAATTGGATACTTTGCAAAGGGGCTCCCTTATATCGCCAGTGGGTTACCGCTGCTGCTGTCACCAACTGCGACCGCACCACATTGCCAGAATCAGTTTATCTCATTAAAATAAAGAAAATATCGAAAAAAGAGTAATTTGATTTCCTGGGTGAACGGTCCTTGCTCCTCTGAATATGTCAGGCGGAATAAAAAAAAAGTCTGTTGTGTTCCCCATGTCCACCGCTTTCTCCCTCCGGCAGACCACACCACATACACATCCCCTACCTCCCAGCAGTAGTGTCACCATCATCGTCATCCTCATCATCGTGGAAGCTTTTCTTGCTAAATATCGACAGGGAGGAGAGGTTGCAAAATTAAAAGAGGCGTGAACGACCACACACGTTTTGCAAATATTTCAGGAAAACATTACATGCGCCGATTTGTGGATAGCGAGTGTTTCTACGAATTTCTTCCTTCAATTTAAACTCAGCATATCTCTCTCTCCCTCTTTCCTGGAGGGACTACTCGACGACGTCACACCCAGAAAATGGTGGAATTGACGCGAGAGCTCTTTTGATTACACAAAAAAGCAATTTAATGTGTGCCGCAACACGCATCAATAACACCGTCGTCAGGTTATTATTACCAGGACATGTTTATCGTATTACTTGTTTCGTCAACTTTTTGTATGCTTTACTACACCCACCCATGGCGGTCGGAACCGGGGGAATGAGGGGGAATAGTCCCCCCAGTTTAGGGCATTTCACCTTACAAGGTTAGGGAGATGGTGGAACCTTAATAACCAAGATAGGGTTATCCCCCATTTGCCCCCCGGTTCCGACCGCTCTGCGCCCGCCCACAGTCTGGTCCGTTAAGCTGAACATATTTGCGGGTGATGTGAACCGTGTCCTTTTTGCAGAGTCGCTTTCCCTGATGAAATGATGCTGACGGGGCAGTGTCCTGGAGACGATGGCGATGGTGTTGCTACAAACAAAGCTTTTTTATATTTTTCTCGTCCCCGCGACAAAATAACCGCTTTCGTGCTGTATGTCTCTCTCTCTTTCATGAATATCTCCAGCTAGGCTAAAGATTGTATGCACCAACACGTTGCTTTCCCCTTGTTGTCGTTGTCGGAAGCTGTAAAATTCGTGTAAATTGTAAGGCAAACAAGAGTAAGTACACAGAAGGATGTGTGTATGGTGTGTGTCTTGTCTCTGATTCTCCAGGGGAAGCTGAGTCGACGTTTTTGAAAGAATAAATTGAATCCAGCTACTATAAATGTACGACGCAATATTATTTTTTGGGTTTTCCACGTACAACAACATAATATATTTCCGGGGTATTTTGGAGGTGTATTTATTACTTTAAACGAGCTTCTGTCACGAAATGCGCGATACTCAAGAAAGGATTCCAGGAGAAGATATGCGTGGGTGATGCTGGGAAAGCACGCATTTTGAGAGACAATAAGAAAAACAAATATTGAAGGGTCCTAATTTTTAAATCATTTTCAAAATGGTTTCAGTCATCTACTCATGCAAGGGAAAATATGAATAGCTATATTTTTTGCGACCTCCCCCGTTATTGTGTAGCCTTCCCGCAGTAAAGAATCCAGTCAACCGGGAGAAAACAATAATCTCTATAATAAAATCAGGGAAAACCGTCGGAGATAAACCCTTTGGGCGATGGCGGCAGCACGTCAAGAAAGAAAGTACCTCCCTACCACAACAGGCATAAAGGGAGAGTTCCGTCGAGTTCTGCCCTGTCAGCAAAGCAGACGATAAACATATTCACAACTGCCAGTAAAGCAGGTTCGGTCTGCAACACAGGCTTATCTAACCTTGCAGCTTATAGACACACTTTCTCTTGGGGGGAAAGCAGAAAAGCAGCTACAACATTTCCTAAGCAACAACAATTTTGCAGCAAAGTTGGGCTGTGGTTTTCTCCTTGCTTTCACTCAAAAATGGTTCTTTCGAGAAATTATGTTATACACTACATATGTGTAGATGTTGGTCACTGGGCATTATTTTAGAGAAAACGGTGAAAGTAGCGTATGATTTCTAAATTGCAAAAACTCCTTTCAAAGAGAAAATTTTATTTTTGGGGAAAGTTAAAATAAAATATCGTCACTCGACATGTATAAACAATGATAAGCCAAGTAAGCAGTAATCTACTGGTGTCAACCCTCCAGGTAGGAAATTAAACTTTTGTAAAGCTCACAACAAGTACAAATGTACAAACAAATATTTTAGCAAGTGGTCACTTTACAAGATAACATTACTCGACTCGAGTTGTTTTTAGCTTCTTTTCCACTTTCCTTTAAGCAGTCCTGTGTATTCTGAAGGGAATAAAAGAATTTGTAATTTTGTGTTGCTCTACAGAACTCGTACAGCGCCAAAAGGATCACCAGACAGCATATATCTACTATTAAGCCCGGCTTACTGCAGACCTCCCGTTCTCTTTAAAATCCGCTCCTAGTTCCACTTCATTTATGTTGGTAATTTCATGAATGAAGAAACTCCCACTCATGTATAGCCTGTTTGGCACCTACTTTTGAGAGAACTGTTCGGAAAACTTACAGTGATCATGTCTCGTGTTAAATTAAGTTCATTTGTAAACTCTATTTGTTCTGACAGCGTTCTAATTAAGGAATGGGGGAAAATCTATGAAAAATTCAGGTTCCTTGATACATAATCAGTTGTAGTTGTGGAGAAAGTAGTGTGGTAGCCACATGTTCCCTGTTGGACTTTCTTTTTTACGGGGATTTTATAAAATAAATGAGCCATTTAATATTTCTTGGGTAATTGCCTACTTGACAATCCTACACCCATTAAATAGCAAATTCATGCAAATTGTATTTTTTTTTCAAAATTGCCACTTTTGAAAGCTGCAATTTTCATGTAAACTATGGTAAACAAATATTATTTCATTTTTTCCTTGACAAGTATGCATAGTTCTCGGAACAGGGGAGAAGAGGGGGCAAGCTCCCCCCAACTTTGAACGGTTTTTACATAAAAATGGTAGGAAGAGGGAGAAGCCTCAAGATAGGATTGTTCCCCTTTATCCCCCTGTTCCGAGGACCCTGTAAAGTATATGCTCTTATGTGAATACCCCCTTCATTCGCGCCTATGACCGCAGGTGTGTATTAAAAGAGCGGCTTTTGTACCGTCAACCCCCTCCTACTATTTCGCGTGCAAAAAAGTTGGCACCACTTTCTCCATCCTTCCATATGGTTAAAAATCTATTAGCCCAAGAAGAACTACCAGACGGTTAAAAAGTTTCTTTAGTTTTACCTGTTCTGACGAGTGGCCTGACTTTTATGTAGGGCAGGCAACAGCGCCTGCCACGCCAGCAAAAACAAGTTTCGTCGTCGGAACATTTTATTCCTTATCTCTTTTAATGGCCACTCCAGGGACTACGGGCTCAACGGGTCCGCCAAAACAAATGGAAACCTGTTTCTCCTGTTGCAAGAATACTTTCCAGAAATATTATTATTGTTGTTCTGCCCTCCGTCTACTGTCGTCGTCAGAGAAGGGCTCCCAACAAAACTAGTTTATGCTTGTTTACAACTTTCTTCCTGGGAGGTAGTAATTACTTCGGTGTTTCAACAAACTTGGCATATATGCCTGGACAGACACTATATGCTCTATAGTGGGAGGGGGTGGAGGGTCTTCATCATCATCCTTGTAATCACTAAAGTTCCAATTAATATGTTGCTAAAATGA